>CACRXK020004330.1:0-32173 GCA_902702795.2 Paramuricea clavata | reverse complement strand
ACACGTAAAAATCTCACAACTTGTCAACAAGATGTGTTCGCAACAGGCTTGTAGCAAGCTTGGCAACAAGTTGTAACAATGTTGTTATTTTATCAAGTTGCTACAAGGTTGTCACTCACAACTTGTTAACAAATTGTTGAATTGCAAGACAATAACAAGTTGTTGGAACAACTTGTAACAAGTCTGTTGAGCTCAACAACCTTGTAGCAAGCTTGTCAACAAGCTGGGAACAAGCAGTGCGAACACATCCTGTTGACAAGTTGTTGGAACAGCATTGCCACAAGTCTGCTGCAGGTTTGTTATAACTTGTGCGTTTTTACGTGTGTAGAACATTACATGGACATGCGCAAATGATTCTCAAGATCATGACGTGTTTTAATTTAAAGTCTCAATTCACCTTTATGTATTTCTTGGTATTACTTTGCCCCAGCGTTCGGGGAAATCATTTTCCACTCGGCCACAAACCCTCTGGAGGATTGCGAAGCGGCGAATCTAATGTTGGTCACATGACTTGGAATAACGATCGGCGCAGGCGCATAACGTCCACAATAGCGACCAATCTCGTTACCATGGATACTGTCGTAGACAATGAGGTAATTGTAGTAACACACCACTGTGTCGTCAATGTTGAAATCTTTGAATGATATCTCAAGCCAAAGGTTTGCATCTGAACCCGTGATCTCCCAGTCACATATCTAAATTGAAAACATATATAATGACAATTGAATCGCTGGCTTTAATTCTATCAGTTCTAATTAAACTGCTCTTCCTAGATATCCAGTAAGGATCATCTCTTATTAACCCAGTGTTACAACAGGAGAAACCTTAACTGAACCAACTTTATTTATACTGGATACTTTGAAAACGGAATTCTGGCGTTTGAAAACCAAGTTCTGCTACTTGAAAAGGGAGTTCTGCTATTTAAAAAGGGAGTTTTGCTATTTAAAAGGGAGTTTTGCTATTTAAAAGGGAGTTTTGCTATTTAAAAAGGGAGTTCTGCTATTTGAAAAGGGAGTTTTGCTATTTAAAAGGGAGTTTTGCTATTTAAAAAGGGAGTTCTGCTATTTGAAAAGGGAGTTTTGCTATTTAAAAAGGGAGTTCTGCTATTTGAAAAGGGAGTTTTGCTATTTAAAAGGGAGTTTTGCTATTTAAAAAGGGAGTTCTGCTATTTGAAAAGGGAGTTTTGCTATTTAAAAAGGGAGTTCTGCTATTTGAAAAGGGAGTTTTGCTATTTAAAAGGGAGTTTTGCTATTTAAAAAGGGAGTTCTGCTATTTGAAAAGGGAGTTTTGCTATTTAAAAAGGGAGTTCTGCTATTTGAAAAGGGAGTTTTGCTATTTAAAAGGGAGTTTTGCTATTTAAAAAGGGAGTTCTGCTATTTGAAAAGGGAGTTTTGCTATTTAAAAAGGGAGTTCTGCTATTTGAAAAGGGAGTTTTGCTATTTAAAAGGGAGTTTTGCTATTTAAAAAGGGAGTTCTGCTATTTGAAAAGGGAGTTTTGCTATTTAAAAAGGGAGTTCTGCTATTTGAAAAGGGAGTTTTGCTATTTAAAAGGGAGTTTTGCTATTTAAAAAGGGAGTTCTGCTATTTGAAAAGGGAGTTTTGCTATTTAAAAAGGGAGTTCTGCTATTTGAAAAGGGAGTTTTGCTATTTAAAAGGGAGTTTTGCTATTTAAAAAGGGAGTTCTGCTATTTGAAAAGGGAGTTTTGCTATTTAAAAAGGGAGTTCTGCTATTTGAAAAGGGAGTTTTGCTATTTAAAAGGGAGTTTTGCTATTTAAAAAGGGAGTTCTGCTATTTGAAAAGGGAGTTTTGCTATTTAAAAAGGGAGTTCTGCTATTTGAAAAGGGAGTTTTGCTATTTAAAAGGGAGTTTTGCTATTTAAAAAGGGAGTTCTGCTATTTGAAAAGGGAGTTTTGCTATTTAAAAAGGGAGTTCTGCTATTTGAAAAGGGAGTTTTGCTATTTAAAAGGGAGTTTTGCTATTTAAAAAGGGAGTTCTGCTATTTGAAAAGGGAGTTTTGCTATTTAAAAAGGGAGTTCTGCTATTTGAAAAGGGAATACTGCTATTTGAAAAGGGAGTTCTGATATTTGAAAAGGGAGTTTTGCTATTTAAAAAGGGAGTTCTGCCATTTGAAAAGGGAGTTTTGCTATTTAAAAAGGGAGTCCTACTATTTGAAAACCAAGTTCTGCTATTTGAAAAGGGAGTTCTGCTATTTGAAAAGGGAGTTTTGCTATTTGAAAAGGGAGTTCTGCTATTTGAAAAGGGAGTTTTGCTATTTAAAAATGGAGTTCTGTTATTTGAAAAGGGAGTTCTGCTATTCGAAAAGGGAGTTTTGCTATTTAAAAAGGAAGTTCTGCTATTTGAAAACCAAGTTCTGCTATTTAAAAAGGGAGTTTTGCTATTTGAAAAGGGAGTTTTGCTATTTAAAAGGGAGGTCTGCTATTTGAAAAGGGAATTCTGCTATTTGAAAAGGGAGTTTTGCTATCTGAAAAGGGAATTCTGCTATTTGAAAAGGGAGTTTTGCTATTTGAAAAGGGAGTTTTGCTATTTAAAAGGGGAATTCTGCTATTTGAAAAAGGAATTCTGCTATTTGAAAAGTGAGTTTTGGTATTTAAAAAGGGAGTTCTGCTATTTGAAAAGGGAGTTTTGCTATTTGGAAACCAAGTTCTACTATTTGAAAAGGGAGTTCTGCTATTTGAAAAGGAAGTTCTGCTATTTGAAAAGGGAGTTCAGCTATTTGAAAAGGGAATTCTGCTATTTAAAAAGGGAGTTTTGCTATTTAAAAAGCCGGAGTTCTGCCATTTGAAAACTGAGTTTGGGCATTTGAAAACGGAGTTCTGCCATTTGAAAATGCAGTTGTGGCTTTTTAAATGACGGAGTTATGGTATTTGAAAACCAATTTCTGCCATGAAATGTCAGTATGTCTAGCTAGGTAACTATACCTCATTCACTGGATAATGGCGTGGATAGTTTGGTGATGTAAAATTCCCCTGAGCTCCTGATAACTGACCTCCACAACCTGTGGTAGAGGAGACAGAAATATGATGAAGTGAGGCTGTTATAGATAGCACTGCAGTCATAGTGTTTTCCTCATCTAATAATGAGCTTGAGAATCTTACTTGCTCGCTTTCCAGATGCTTTGTACGTCGCCTTAAAACCACTCTTAGCTCCAATAGAATCCGACGTGAATTTCACGTACGCAGAAGCTCCTTTCACGCGAACTGAATTGCTTTGTAAATCTTGTAGAGAACCGCAGAGTTTCTCACCAACCTGTGTTTTGTAGCCATCTGATATCTGAACACTGTCATTCCTAATTAAATGATGTCCAAAAAGTATTCTGTTTCAAGATTTCTGCTTTAGATTTATATATTGAAAGGTTCAAAAAACAAAAGAGTGTTATTATACTGTGTTAAAAGTTGAATAGTATTGCGTATGCATTTCATCTGCACGTAAAAACGCACAAGTTGTAACAAATGTGCAGCAGACTTGTTGCAACAGCTTGTCAACAGGATGTGTTCGCACTGCTTATTCCCAGCTTGTTGATCAACGGCTTGTTGACAACTTGCTACAAGGTTATTGAGCTTAACATACTTGTTATCATCCTGCAATTCAACAATTTGTCAACAAGTTGTGAGTGACAGCCTTGTAGCAACTTGATGAAATAACAGCATTGTTACAACTTGTTGACAAGCTTGCTACAAGCCCGTTGCGAACACATCTTGTTGACAAGTTGTGAGATTTATGCTGGATTCCTTGAGAAAATGTTTTAAAACTGATAGAGCTATTCAGTATACCATAAAACTAGCTTAAGTACCTGCAGCTAGTTGAATTTTCCACATCAAATTTCTCAAAAAGTACACCAACGTTGCCGTAATACGGCAGGGGATTAATCTTCCATTCACATACAGCATTGTCAGGATAATATCCAGGGTAGTTGGGACTCTCAATGACACCATACGGTGCTGTGAGGTAATCCCCACATGTCTGGCTTGGACAGTGACCCGAAGTGAATGAGATTTCATCTATTGCTGCATCGCTTGTGAAACCATCGCCCACCACACCTTCTATGATTATCTAAAAGAGTTATTACTTTATGAAGAAAAAATAGAATAAAATACATGTATTATACAGTAAGGCAAATACTGGTGACTAGATTTACACTGCATGCACCGGATAGCTGTCTGTAGCGATGTGAGGAATTATTGCAACGGAGAGATGTTGTTTCGCTCAGCTTCTGAAAGTTGTACATTCCGTATCAGATAGGTGCTTTTTCGCGCCGCTACGGCCAGCTATCTGGTATAGTATAAACGTAGCCTATGTTTCCTACCTTATATGGAAGCACCACATCAGAGATATTTACGACTGCTTTGTGCCAAGGACGATCACGATTCCCAGAGATGTTTAGCAAAACCTTCCTTATTTGGCCATAAGCTTGAACGACGTTAATGCTTCCCATGTAAATACCGTTCATGTTGTACATAAACTGCATACATTTTGCACCAGACATCAGCTTGCTGGTGAGCTGTGCTCGATCACCTTTTCGACGATAGCTTGACTCGATATACGCATATTTACCTTTTGCCAGAGAGAATATATAAGTATTATACACAGGCATGAGCAATCATGTTGTATCAGATATATAATCTTAAACACATGAATGATATTTGGTAAAAAAATATGAACTTAGTGATTGTGGAAATCGACATGACTTTGTATCAGATATACAAGCTCCTTCACTATCATAATTTCTTTTGTGTTTTTCTGATCCATTACTTGTGAAGGTTATGGAATGTTTCTTGATGAGAAGGATATTTTTCGTGCAAAAGTGTAACTGTTTTCTATATTTACCTAATTCTAGATAATCGCCAGACGGTCCTGTAAAGTAACTCGGAGTCCTTCCTGATTTTATTGTCCAATCGAAATCATCCATCTTCGAATTTGCCCAAGAACACAGACCATTGTCGAAATCACAGTCATCTATGAAGATGTTGAAAGTAAACGTGTTTTACGATTGATAATATAAAACTAAGCTAAACTAACTTTATACTGGATTGCTCTATTAGTTCTAAACTGTCCTCCCTATAGAGGTCCAGTAAGGATCATTTCTTATTGATCCAGTGTTACTACAGGAGGAAACCTAAACTAAACTAACTTTACTTATACTGAACAGCTCTATTTTTCTAGATTATTCTCCCTAGAAATGTCTAGTAAAGGTAATCTCTTCTATCTTATTATATCTTATTACCTTTACTTTCGATCAAAATGGCCTCAAACGAAGCATTAAAACCTTTCCTTGCGATCAAAGCGTTCGATGAGAAGTGCACGTTGGCCACATCACCATTAATCTTCACTCCAAATCCCCAATTATACAATCCACAATAGCGTGGTCCTACTTGCTTGTCGTTCTTGTCAGATATTCGAATGAAATCTTTGCTGTAAAAGAGTTGAAAAAAATCGTATTAACAAAATAATCTGACTGAACTTCAACTGAGAAACTGCTTCATTAATTAATAATGGTTAGTAAAACACGCACATTGTTAAAGTGTTAGAACAGTTTAGATATGATATAGTATAAATAAAGTTAGTTTAGTTTTTAGGTTTCCTCCTGTAGTAACACTGGATCAATAAGAGATAATCCTTTAATGCTGGACCTCTAGGAAGAACAGTTTAGAACTGACAGAGCTATCCAGTATAGATAAAGTTAGTTTAGTCTATAGGTTTCCTCTTGTAGTAACACTGGATTAATAAGACATTATCCTTACTGGACCTCTAGGAAGAACAGTTTAGAACTGATAGGGTTATCCAGTAGAAATAAAGTTAGTTTAATTTGGGTTTCCTCGTGTAGTAACACTGGATCAATAAGATATGACCCTTACTGGACCTCTAGCAAGAACAGTTTAGAACTGATAAAGCCGGTATCCAGTATAAATGAACTTAATGAAGTTTAGATTAAGTTTTCTCCTGTAGTAACACTGGATCAACAAGATATGATCCTCATTGGATCTCTAAAGAGAACAGTTTTGAACTGAACTGATATATAAAGCCAGTTTAAATAAAGTTAGTTTAGACGTGAATAATCTCACCTGCATTTAGTATCATCTTCAAGATCAAAACTGTGGAATTTCAAGACAATCTTCTTTGTTCCTGCGGGTCCAGTAATCTTCCATGCGCAACGATTGTCGTGTGGATACTTGTTGGGGAATATTGCATAATTTGGACTCACGAATTGTCCAAAGCGCCCTTGAAGCTCTCGTCTGCAATCTAAATGATTTAAAATATGTTAAGTAAGATTTAAAACACGAATGTAAACACGAGGCGACAGCCGACTTTCTTATATTTGATAAAGTACGGACTGCAAGTGTTTTAAAAAAGGAGGCATTTTCACGCGTGTTTTAATATATTTTCTGTAATCAATTGGGAAAAAACTGCTGTTTTTCCCCGGAACATCTTACCGTTGGATTTGCAAGTCTGTTTGGAAAAAGAAATTTCATCAATGGCTATATCACTGTAATCTGATCTTCCGACAACTCCTTCAAAAATGATCTATATTCGTACAGAAAATATTAAAAACAATCATTCATGCTAGTACCTACGAAAATTCTAAGAATGTATATCAATTCTAAACTAAAGGTAAGAATTTCATCTCTTATTGATCCAGTGTTACTAGTGGAGGAAACCTAAGCTAAACTAACTTTGTTTATACTGGATAGCTCTATCAGTTCTGAACTGTTCTTCCTAGAGGTCCAGTAAGGATCATCTCTTATTGATCCAGTGTTACTACAGGAGGAAACCTAAACTAAACTATCTTTATTTATACTGATAGCTTTATTAATTCTAAACTCTTCTCCCTGGAGGTCCAGTCAGAGACAACCAAAGGTAAACATGTGGTGCTTGGTAGAAAGCCGTACCTTAAAAGTAGTTGAGCCATCAACTGGCAAAGGTAACTGAATTTTCTTCCATTTCCGTCCCTGATCACCCGATCTACCCCAGAGCGATGTGATCTTGCCAGAACTGTCTCTGAGATACACGCGCAGACTTCCCATCCCAATCAAGCCATACATGTAGTAGTAAAATGTAAGACAGCGCGCATCTCGGAGACTGGTGCTGACTAGCCGTGCTTTGTCACCCTCCTTGCGGGGTCGTGATGACTCAATGAACAAGTATTGCCCTTGGAAAAAATGAAGTAAACTTTCAGCAACTAGTGATCAGAGGAAGAAAATGGTGTTAATTATTTTCGTTTATATATTGTAGCCTTGTATTTGTACCACAATTTGCATATATAGTGCATCGTAAGCGCACTGGCCTGGAACATGGCGACAGCATTGAAATGCTCTTTCGAAAGCCAAAACGTACCTTTGCCAGAGTGATCACCATCAGGTCCAGTGAGCAATGATGGTGTGCTACCTGATCCAAGGCTCCATTGAAAATCTCCTGTGACGTCATTACGCCAATCTTTACATAGCCCATTATCAAAATCACAGTCTCCTAGACACCAAGAATGAATTGCGGGGAAAAAATTGAAAAAAATAATTGAAAATCTTCGAATTCCTTAGAAACTTTCCACCAAATTTTGACTTTAAAAATTTATTAAATTTTGGCATGACCGAAAAATATTCTTCTTCAGAAACGCTCTTAGAAAGGTTCAAAACACATAGTAAAATTAAAAATTTTGGGTCAAAAGACTTTTAAAGCACATTTTGACTGAATCAAATTTTCATGGTATGAGATTGCTTAGCCGTATTCAAATGATTCTTAGCCGTGTTTACTATGGGCTTATCCGGATTTTACTATAAATTCTACTACGTTAACCGTTTGCCACACATAAGGTTTTGACTGACTTTAAAACATTCCGATTAACATAAAAAATTTTTTAAAAAGTTTCAACTCAAATTTTGATGTTTAACTGGGAAATGTTAACGAGAGTGTGTTTAGAGTGAAAGAATAATTCTGTTCTTACCTTTAGACGGGGGTTTCGGGGCAGAAACAGCCTGAAAATTTGCTGTAAATCCGTCTTCCGTCGCTTCATAATCGGAATAAAATACCACATACGCTGTGCTACCAAGAACCTCAATTTTAGTATTATCTTTCATTTTCCCACAAATTTTGTAGCCAACATGGTTCTTGTTGCGATCAAGTATTTGAACATAGTCATACCTATGTTGGCGGAAGAAAGACAGAATATGAACTATGCCAGTAAGAACAACTCATCACTCATTTAGTGGATAGCTCTAGCAGATCTAAGGTCCAGTAAGGAGTATAATCATTTAACTAGACTAACTTCATCTAAACTGGATGATAGCTCGTCGAAATGCCAACTTTTTTTGGTGTAAAGTGTTCTATCAGTTTTAAACTGTTCTTCCTAAAGGACCAGTAAAGGTCATCCCTTACTGATCCAGTATTACTACAGGAGGAAACCTAAAACTAAAATAACTTTATTTATACTGGATAGTATCAGTTCTAAACTGCTCTTTCTAAGGTCCATTAAGGATCATCTCTTATTGATCCAGTGTTACTACAGGGGGAAACATATACTAAACTAACTTCATTTTTACTGCATGGAAAGCTCTATCAGTTCTAAACTGTTCTTCGTAGAGATCCAGTAAAGATCATCTCTTATTAATCCAGTGTTACTACAGGAGGAAACCTAAACTAAACTAACTTTATTTATGCTGGATTTTTTTCTGACTGGATAGCTCTATCAGTTCTAAAATCTAAACTATTGTCTCTAGCTAGGGTCCATTAATCATCTCTTATTGAATATTCAGTGTTACTACAAGAGGAAGCGTAAACTAAATTAAACTAACTTTATTTACACGTGGTTCATACGTACATGCAGCTGCTTGAGTACTCGACGTTAAATTTCGCAAATGTGATCACAATTTTCTGAGTTCCTTTTGAAGCGACAATTTTCCACTCACATTTGACATTTTTAGGGTAAGAAGACGGATAGTTGGGCGTATGAAAATTTCCTGATTTTCCTTGGAGCACGTTTCCACATTCTGTCAAAATATAGAAATGTAAAGTTGTAATATTATTTAAATGAGATGTGGGGCCCTTTCCCTCCGGGACCTGGGTCTATTCCTTCCATATGCAGACATGCAGTTGTTTGATCATAATTTCACCTCGGTCACATGTGAGAAGAGTGCTTCCAGTTTGACTCTACCAAACACTACAAGTGTTCTCTGGGTACTGTGGGTTATCCACTTGTAATGACACTTCGTAGATCAATAAGGGAGGCAATTATACGTACAGTATACCGGTCCTCTAGGAAGAATACGTATACCGGTCCTCCTGTAGTAACACTGGATCAACAAGAGATGATCCTAACTGGACCTCTAAGGAGGACAGTTTAGAACTGATAGACTGATAGAGCTATCCAGTATAAATAAAGTTTGTTTAGTTTAGCTTACCTCCTGTACACTAGTACAGGATCAATGAGAGATGATCCTTACTGGACCTCTAGGAACAACAGTTTAGAACTGATAGAGCTATCAATATCAATGATACCTATACTTACTTGAAGAATTGCCCAAAGCTTTTCCAATAAAAATGCACACCACTGAGAAGAAAATAGCCAGATATTTCATATCGCAATACTGTATTCAATGTCTGTACATGCAATAATTGAACCGAAAAACAATTATTAATCCTTGATCCAAAAACCAATAAGCAATTCCAACTTAATTACATTTCTTTATATTTGTTGCCACTTTGGTACTGTTTGGACAAGTTATCACGGGGAAATGAAAAATATTTTGAACCTTAAATGTACAATAGCAACAAGAAAGGCAATAACGTGGATTGCTAATGAAACTGCTTTATTGTTTGTTTTGGTAGTTTATTTGAAGCCACATGCAGTTAATTACAAAGATAAATCCGTTATGTGCTCATGTGGCAAACATAAGTAAAGTTGAAAGTGTTCTTGGCAATGTGGGCAACGGTCTGTGCATGGCTATACTCAAGTACGCTTGTTTTGGGCAAACCTTATTTGTGGCTATATTGCTAGGGTTTGGTTTAATAAAAGTTACAATCAGTTTCATGTAGAATTCACCATGAACGAAATGTACCGTACCTTGTGTAATTGCTTGAAAGATTCTTGCCTTTTATTTCTTGATCTACCCCTTGTCAGCACCGTGCTGAATGATGTAAAAACCTCGCAACCTAGGCCCTTTTATGCTAAACATGCCATCCATTATTGTTTGCGCAATTGAAGAACAATAACCAGACCGAAGTAAGACGAAATTTTGGCGTCAGAGGAGAACAGTACTTTTCATTATTAATTAATCATGTCAGTGTTAATTTTGATTTTTTTTTAGTGTCAACATAGTACTGTCATGATACAGTCATGCAGTAATTTATCGTCTTGAGTGCTGTTTTAGAGAGGACTTTGATTTATATCTCATTCCAGCAAACAATACAGAGGAAGTAACGGGAATGCATATACCTATGACCACATAATTGGGACTTCAAAATTGGGAAGTCTAACTAGCTATCAAAACCCTCGATGTTCTGCAAAGTATGCAACTGTGACATCATGAATTATGGATTGAAATTAGCCGTTCTATGTATGTTGCAAGCAAATTTCTATAGCCACTTATAGGCTATGTCCAGGATTTTTGGTAAATCAAGTTACTCCATGCATCGCTTTTTTCAGAAATATATTGATTGATATTCATATGAATGGTACTTCTGTTTTTAAGCTGAATATTTTTCATTGCACTTTATGAAGAAAACAAACACGCACAAAATCTGGGGAAACAGACAGCAATCCTGTCACCTTTGTTCGCTTATCATGATTTCCCACATTATTCGTACAATTGAATGAAACTGGATATTTTTGTTAACATTATCCTGTGATAAATTGATTCTTGTATGGTGACAAGGCATTCTTGATAGCCGAGGATCTAACTTGCCAACTAAACTAAACTATCTGATAGCTCTATCAGTTCTAACTTTACTGTATGAAGTTGTGATGGGTGCTAAATTCGCGGCATGTGCAATGTCCGGTTTAACTTAAATGTCAAAAACACATTAACTTCAATGTCGAAAATATGTTGAATGTTTTGCATGTTCAATGTCAGATTTATCTTCAATGTCGAAAGCACGTAGGTGCTGAATGTCCTATTAATTTAACTTCAATGTCGAAAATATGTTGAATGTTCTGCATGTTCAATGTCAGATTTATCTTCAATGATGAAAGCACGTAGGTGTTGAATGTCCCATTTAACTTCAATGTCAAAAACACATGGGTGTTCAATGTCAGATTTAACTTCAATGTCGAAAGCACGTAGGTGCAGTGAATGTCCTATTTAACTTCAATGTCGAAAGCATGATATACATGAATATTGGCGGTGATATGACGCCATATATTTATGCTGTATAACTCTATCAGTTCTAAACTGTTCCCCCTGGAGGTCCAGTAAGAATCATCTTTTATTGATTCAGTGTTACTGTATACAGGAGGAAACCTAAACTAAACTAACGTGATCTATATTGGATAGCTTTATCAGTTCCAAACTGTTCTTCGTAGAAGTCCAGTAAAGATCAACTCTTATTGATCCAGTGTTACTACAGGAGGAAACCTAAACTAAACTAACTTTATTTACTTGATAGCTCTATCAGTTCTAAACTGATTTCCCTAGAGATCCAGTAACGACCATCTCTTACTGGAGGAACCTATAAGCTAAACTAAACTAAACTAACTTTGTTTTACCGGAATACGCCAAGGCCATCAATTTATTACTGATTGATTGCCTATACTGGTATTGGGAGAAATTTATAATCAATTGTTTGGGCTGCTTGGCGTCACTTAAAATCAATAATTAAGTCTGGTCGTTGTGCTCCCTAAAAGGTTGGTAGAATCAGAGTTAATAGAAATTTATATTTCTATTGACTATGGTAGAATTGCGATCTCCTTTTGAGATCACGTGTTAAGACAAACGACTAAATGAGTAAAGGTCAAGTGTTGAGAGAAGACGCAGTAGGAGTCTGGTGCTCAGTACATACCCAGAATGCGGAAATGATCTTTGCGCCATCAAAACACTTCATGCGTTTATGTTTACATATTCAAATATCTTTCTTTGCTCAACGAGATGCGAAATCACAGATATAAATAACACGCTTCGCGAAGAGAAAACGAAAAACGAAGACTTTCGTTTACGTTCAAAATGAGTCGATTTGGTATCAAGAAAATGCGTCGAAAACTAACGCAGTCTGTGCGAACTGCTTGTAAATTTCGATATATTGTTACGTACGAGTATTTGGAAGTCAAGTCACAAGAAGACTGGTTTGTATATGATATTATTTTGCGGAAGTAAATGCACAAGGGTTTTGTATCTAAGTTTGTTGTGCAATATTGAATATTTTAGCAAATGTAAAATCTACATGTAAAGGTATGCAGCAGTCTGTATGTATAAACGTATAAAAAGTTGATATTCTCATGGAATTCAGATTTGCTAACACACGGTTGAAAGTCTAAGAGCTGGCATATATTAACTTAATACTGGTATCTATGCATTTAATCTTGGCGTGTTAGTATAGCTAATTTGTCGTTAAGATTACATGTGAATATTGGTCTTTTCGGCTTTTGTAAAGTATATGTTAAGTCATGTGATTTATTGCGTTTGTGTTAGTCAGCGTCTTTTAAACAATAAGTTTGGCACACCAATATGATGGCAATATCTCTTTAATAAAAAAGTCAACCAACAATCGTAGACTCGTAGTCAAGCATTTTTCTTCAGCCTTAACTAGTTTCCATAGAATTTCAGGAGGCTAAAACCCTTGAAAATGTAGCGAATTGTGCATAATGTATACAATAATTAACAAAAATCCGCTTTTGCTCCGGTAATTTTCCCCGACTATGTATACAATAAGAGGCATAGAAGACTAAATTAAAAGTCGTATTTATCTTTGGATTTGTATAATACGATAGCTTTGGCGACGAACGTCAAGATTGTGTGTATTGTTTTGTTCACTAGGAAGCCGACTGAGTTGAATATATTGTGGTTCCGGGGTCATAGGACAAAATCATCAATAAAGGTTGGAGTAACGAATTGTTTTGTATATTGGTATCAGTGTCTGTATTGTAAATTACTACAGAGACCTGTAATTAATATATTGCCTTCTCAACGAAGTGTTTAGTATCCTGATAAGGCGAAAAGAATTCAAGAAAGTTCTTTAGAGTTGCACTCAGTCACGCTTACTTGAATTGACCATAGTTAATATAGAAGGTCTTCTATATTAACTATGAATTGACCCTGAATTGACTTACGTTGCAAGACACCGGAAGTTATGACGTATTGCATACATAATCATTAGTTGATTAACATAAATTGCTCTTCCGTATAATCTCAATATATCACTGGAGTGAAAATCCGTTCATACTATCTGCGGCTGACCAATGTGGGAAAATAACGTTTATTTTTTCATTATATAATTAGTAGTCTTGTATTTTGTGGCCAATAATTAAATGGAATAATATTTTCCCATTTTTTTGACAAACAGTAAACTATCCTTTCACCCAGTTTTTTTACTTATAATTTTTCATTACCTTTCCAATACAAAAATTATTAACATAACAAATATGTTTCTTGGTCAGCCATCATGGGTCGTCCAAATCCCAAACACCGTTACAAAAACTTCAACCTGTACAGCAAGATGGAACCCACCTTACTCAGTTGACCTTATTGTGACATTATACAAGGTAAAACTAGAGCTCAAAATAAGTTTGCTTTGCTTGTACATACTGGATCAATAAGAGGTGATCACAACTGGCGCTCTAGGGAGGGCAGTTTGAAACTGATAGAGCTATCCAGTATAAATAAAGTTAGTTTAGTTTAGGTTTCTTCCTGTAGTAACACTGGAACAATAAAAGATGATCCTCACTGGACCTCTAGAGAGAACAGTTTATAACTGATAGAGCTATCTAGTATAAATAAATAAATAAAGTTAGTTTAGTTTAGGTTTCCTCCTGTAGTAACACTGGATATTCAATATAAGCCAGGGTGCATTCCATGTAAACTCTACACCGGAGATACGCCAACATGTACGATCCTTTACGCCAATAGGAGATTTTCAATTTTGGAGACTTAAATCCATGTTTTGAATGCATATCAACATCATATTCGTGTAGTTATACTGTCAATTTACATGTGGCCATGAAATCAGGCACAAACTAATCATTTGTTTTGGAGTGATCTCACGCCATTAAGCCAACAATTTTGTAACCTCACGCCGGATATATCCGGCGTGGAGTGCATGGAATGCACACTGTAATATAAGGAGAACGGTTTAGATCTGATAAAGCTATCCAGCATAAATAAAATTAGTTTAGTTTAGGTTTCCTCCTGTGATAAGTAATTGAACTGTTGTAAAGTGTCTGAGAGCAACTTTAAAATAATTTTTTCAGGATACGGCAGGCTCAACATTCAAGAAAAAAGATTATATGTTCGTCATGGAAGATGTGAGTGCAACTAATTTCCATCCAAATAGTGCCATCAGGGGCTTCAATTTACAAATAGAACCTCCGGCTAGTACCATACCTTTAGCTAACGTTCTGTGCGATAAACTTTGTAAAGTTAAACTTTAAATTTATTCTTGAAGATTTGTGGTGCAAAGAGAAAAAAATTGGCAATATTTCCTTGCAATATTGCCGCGTACGTGAGCATGGATGGCGACACGTAAGTATAATGATGCTCTGGCCATGGTTTGTGTGTTTTTTTAAGTTTAGATATAAGTAATGAGAACCATATTGGTGTCCTATTTACGCCACAAGATAAAAATGTAGTGTGAAATATGATAGTGTGAAGGTCTCGTCTCGTGTTGTTGGCACAATGCGTGCTTGTGAAAAAAATTTTTGTATTAGATAAGCCTGAGAATAAAAAATAAAAAACCACTTGTATATGTATAAATGTAAACCTAAGAAATGTAAGTGTGGGTGTAGACTTTTGGAACAAAAATTGGAGATGCGTGTGTGAAATTGTAACGGTAAAATATCCTGTGGTGTAAAACTTTTTTTTAGATCATACTCGCGGAGTATGATCTCGCCGTACTAAAAAGCTTGTATTGAGGCATGTAAAATATATAAGGCGAGAGGAGGAGATAATCATGTGTGTAAAATTCAGTATCCCTGTACGCGGCGTTTCGTCCTTCATGGACTCGTAGCAGGGATTGGGGTTGGCAATTGTGTGAGAAAGACATGAGTACATAGAAGCCGATTTGGAATAAAGAAAAAAGACATAAAAATTAGCAATATGTGTATATGACTAAGAAGAAAACCAGGAGATACTTGGAGTTAAGATGTTTTTAATCTTTTCATGTAGTTCAGACACAAACCACAATAGTTTATTGTAAAACGCTATCTACACTGAACCTCACGTTTGAAATGTAAGCGAGGGCGTCCATGGCTTTCTCTCCTGTAGACATGATCTAGAGTTGGAATTTAAATCTCTGTCGAAGAAGATTACTTCAGCGAAATGTGGGTTGAAGATAAAATGCGAGTTTATTAAAGAAGGCAGTGCAATGTAAGTGAAGAAATAGTCAAATATAGGGATGGTTGCCTGACCAGCTACCCAGGTGAACTAAGTATAAATAATCATTTTCCAGAGATGACGATATGCAGAGCAACTTCAGTCATATGAGCGAAGCCGAAGAGTTCTCGAGAATGTCGGAACTTGCCGAAGTCAGCGACGAAGATGATTACGACTACGGATATGACGACATCCCGGAGGAAGCGAGTGAACTGGAGCCAAGTGAAGATGTTGAATCGTGGCCTGAGGTCGACTTTAAAAGAACTGACCAAACAGAACCTTCCGCTGATCAAAACGCAACGAAGGCGAAGTCTAAGCCGTATGTATAAATCCCATAATCTTGACGTTTCGAAAAAATATTTCCCCTTCGAAAAATATTGTTGTGGATTGCAAAGCGAAAATGACTCCAATCAAATTCGGAAACATTTTCCAAGTGTGATTTTTGTTGCGGAAACAATGTTTCCTCCTGGTTTGTCCACCTTCGGGAAATATGGTTAGAAAACAATGTTTCCTGGTTTGCCCATCTTTGGAAAACATGGCTAGAAAACAATTCTTCCTAGCTTGCCCACCTTTGGAAAACATGGCTAGGAGACAATGTTTCCTGGTTTGTTCACCTTCGGGAAACATGGCTAGAAAACAATGTTTCCTTGTTTGCCCACCTTTGGGAAACATGGCTAGGAAACAATGTTTCCTTGTTTGCCAACCATTGAAAAACATGGCTAGGAAACAAATGTTTCCTGCTTTACCCACCTTTGGAAAACATGACTAGGAAACAATGTTTCCTGGTTTGTCCACCTTTGGGTAACGTGGGTAAGAATGACAATGTTTTTGCGACAATATTTTCCATAACTAGTTTCCCAGGAGACCAAATTAAACAAACTCTATATTACGTTATGATAAAGATTTAGTCGAGTTAAGACGATTCGTAAAGTGATTATATTGTGCTTGTTTATAGTTGGACCAAGTTTGTCGCAGACATGAACTCGTTCGAGTGGCTAAGAAATCCTTTATCTTCGAGTACGAAGAAGAAGAGAATTGCTGAACAGTTGAAAGAAAATGCTGAAGGTTCGCTCAGGACGTTTTATGATTTGTATTCTGTATGTAGTTAAGGTAGAAGTCGCCAATAATTTTTCCTTGCGGCTTAAAACTAAATTGCGACTTTTCAACAAGATCTTTTCGCAACAGGCTTCTAGCAAGCTTGACAATAAGCTGTAACAGTGCATTTGTTATTTCATTAAGTCGCTACAAGATTGTCACTCGCAACTAGTTGAGAAATTGCTGAATTACAGGACGATAACAAGTTACAGTATATGGATTATACCAACTCTATATGCACTTTAAAGCTACACTGATCGTAACTTATGACTTAATTTTGACTCTATTTGATAACATAAGAATCTGTTTTAAAATTGTCTAAATAAAATATTTTAGCTTAACAGGTTCTTAAATTCTAGGTTTTTATATGAGGGGTTTAACTGTACCCTAACTTAGTAACTAGTAACATGTTCCTCCTTTCAATAATATTTTCTAGGCGAACAACAGCCCAGTACAAAGCACACAGATGAATACGATTTACCTGAACCTCAGGACAAACAGTTGATAAAAGTGAACAGCATGGATAGCCTCGACCGCGGTGACGTCACACCCGACGACGACGATGACATCATTGATGAGTCGGATGATTTCCTGGAAGAACACCGCGATTCAACAGGATCGCTGACCAGCCTACCAACGAGGAACGGTTTGAGGTCGTCTATAAAGGAAACGTTCAAAAACGTTACGAGTAAAACATCATCCAAGGTAACAGAATTATTTCTATCTGCTCTAAACTGTTCTGTCTAGACATGTAGTCAGGCCATCCGTTCGTGGTCCAGTGTTACTACAGGAGGAAACTTGAGTGCCCTGGGGAAACCTCCGGTATTTGGTGGAGTCAAATTTGAACCACTCAGTGACCCTTCTCACATGTGACTGAGGTGAAATTATAATCAGACAACTGTATATTGCAGGAACTGAACTCCGTTCACAGATATTAAAGACACGTGCACCATAGTTAATAGAATTGGGAGGTTAGGGAACTCGATGCAGACATTATTTATGTTTTTGTATTCTTGGTTTATGCAAGAAATGGTCGGTTTATCGTCACGCGTGTATTGTTTTTTCACCCAACCAACCAATTAGCCATTCCGAAGTTGATGAGAGGACTGGGGACGAATGCTAAAAAGTGCTCAAATTAAGAAATGAACCAAATAATTCAAAAGACCACCTCGAAATTAGTAGGTATACAAAGTTTGAAGACGTTTACATGAATACCCTTCGAATAATAAGCTTTCGAAAATTGTGAAATTACTGATTAAAAGATTGCGCCCAAAAACAAAATTACGATACATTTTCATAGCAAATATCGCGATTTTCGAAAGCTTAGTATTCAAAGGATATTCGTGTAAACGTTTTCAAACTTTGTGTACTTACTATTTTTGAGGTGGCCTTTTTAGTGATTTGGTTTCATTTTTTAATTTGAGCACTTTTTAACACTCGTCCCCAGGCACTCATCAACTTCGGAATGGCTAATAGCAGTGTGTTGGTTTAATTACCCAGTCGTGATATTACACAATGGTTACATGAAAACATAGCTATTGGTTGAGGATGAACCGACCATTTCTTGCATATATGTCTGCATCGAGTTTTCTAACCTTCTTATTCGTGACTATGCCTGTAGTACTTATAATGTATATGATTTCTAATCCTAAATGTATATGTGAAGAAATTGTTTATTTCCTTAATTGTGGGGTATAATACCCCACAAATAAGGAAATAAACAATTTCTTCACATATACATTTAGGATTAGAAATCATATACATTATAAGTCAGCATTGTCTTGATTTAATTAATGAAATTATGATTACCGCATGACAACATATCTAAAGACTACAGTATATTGTATCAAATAATTATGAGACTTCGAGAATAGTTAGACAATATAACTATACACAGGGCGATTTTTGTGGTAACGGCTATATAATCTAGAAGGATTATCAATTGATCTCAAACTATATCGATGAGTGATGATTATGTGCAAATGGAATCAAATCTCAAGCCAATGATTAGCAAACGTGATCAAAGAATCAAAGAAATAATCACAGAGTTTAATGCGTTTGACGTAAACATTTGGCTAACTATATATTTTGCTCTAGCTAAATCTACTGAACACTTCTGATGAAGAATGTAAGGTTAGTTTTGATCCGTTCCTGAAATGTGAAAGTCAGTTTACGAACGGCTTTTGAAGACGCTAAGACTGAGAACCGTTTAAATATTTCGTAATACATACGCATACATTCACTTCACATCATGCTTTAATACTTTGTGTAATTATACATACGTACTAACCATAGTTTAGTTTAGTTTGTGTGCATATTATAATAATCTACCTGTGTCTTGCTCGGTTCCAAAGCGTTCCAGCAGAATGTGATCGACTTTTGAACTGTAATTGACACTGGTATTGGCCATGTCAGAGAATTTGGAGACGTCTCCCTTAGGCCTTAGGGATACAATGAGTGTTAATCTCCACATCAATTTTATATTTGTTGTGTAGGAATTAGAAGCGAAACTTCAGGAGAAAAACAGTCAAATATGGTATGTAGAAAGGACATTCTGTTCAAACGAACCAGTACAGGCGGCTTTTAATGATAACTTTGATTCTTTTGTGCACTGAACTTTGATTCTTTTGTGAACTTGTCTGTCTGCTCTGTACTTGTCTTTGATTCTTTTTGAAAAAAACTTTGATTCTTTTGTGCACTGAACTGTAGTTCAGTGCACAAAAGAATCAAAGTTTTTTCATGACATAGGAATCTTGAAAAAGATAACAAGAGCTTAGCTCGAGACAACAGAGAGTTGGTGATTGAAAACAACAAGCTACAAGACACTGTTTTCAGTTTACAAAAACAACGAGAAGAAATGCAAACGGAAATAGGCGAACTGCAAATTCTTGTTGAAGATTTAAAAATACGACTGAGCGAATCCGAGGCGGAACACAAACAGCTGAAGAAAGAAGAGCAGGAATTGCTTGCAAAAATGAACGTGAGTTTTCGTTGTGAATACAATTCTGTACTTCAAGATAATTCCTAAGATACTTTGACCAAGACTTCAATAACCAAATTAAATGCATCTTTAAGGTGTAATGTTACATTGTTTCAACTCTTTTTTCTCTTCGACAGCTCCGTGGCTGGCTCTGTAAACGTGGAGTTAAAGGTATCACAGGACATCAGTGGAGACGAAGATGGTTTGCCACGGACGAGAGTGGAAAACTGTACTACTATAAACAAAATAGTAATTCCTCGCCACAAGGGTAATATATGTACTTTAAAAAACTCATTAATAATTCAGGAGGAAAACACAAAGAAAAATCATAAGCGTGTCGTATCTTTATATGTGATAAAAAATCATGTTAATTTACGTAAACTTTACCTTTGATTTTCTCGGTTTAGACAAAGTTTATTTTAAAAATTACTTCGCCAATAAACTCATATAAGATGAATCGTTTTTTAAGCCATTTAAAGCACTTGTAGACGTGTTTTATCAGATATAAAACATTCCTACGCATGCTTTAAATAGTACATAGTACTAATTGGTTTCGTATATACAAACTCGAGCCGAATAAATGGCCTGATAAGAACATTCGTATTCTTTCAACAGTTTGAAATAAACGAATGATATTTGGTGAGACAATTGAACTTAAAGTTTACGTAAATCAGCATGATTTTGTATCAGATATACAAACTTATTCACGCTCATGATTTCTTGTGCATTTTCTTCATAAATTATTAATGAATTTCGCAATTATTTATACTGGATAGCTCTGTCAATTCTAAACAGTTCTTTCAAATGGTTCAGAGAAAGCCATCTGATATTTATCAGGTGTTAGCAGAAGAGCAAACTGGGGTACCCGCAGAAACGTTTGGTGTTTGGTAGAGTCAAACTGGAAGCAATCTTCTCACATGGAACAGAGGCGTATTTTTATCAGACAACTGCATGAGTTGCTGTGAGAGTCGAAGATAGTTTTTAATTCTCGTTTTTCCCTTGAAGGTTTATTGATCTTGACATGATTATCGAAGTACAAGATCAGGCTGAGGACAAACAAGATAAAAATAAAGCTTCGTTTAATGTTGTCGTCAACAAAAGAAAATATGAATTAATGGCGAGGGATACTGAAGAAAAACAAAAGTGAGTCATTAACATCAGATCACTTTAAAGTTAAAGTACTGTAATTTACATAGTACATGCTTAACTCAACAGTGAGTTCTGTACATGACATCAGATCACGTTAAGGTACAGCAGCTCACATTCAAGAACATGCACTGTCTATGATCTATTGCAACCATGCTTAACTCGACAGTGAGTTCTGTACAACATCAGATCACTTTAAGGTAGCTCACATTCAAGAACCGATGTACTACCTCTACATGATCTAACCATGCTTAACTCAGCAGTAACTTTTGTACAACATCAGATCACTTTAAGGTAGCTCACATTCAAAAACATGTATTACCTATGTGTGATCTAACCATGCTTAACTCAGCTGTAAGTTTTGTACAACATCAGATCACTTTAAGTTAGCTCACATTCAAAAACATGTATTACCTATGTGTGATCTAACCATGCTTAACTCAGCTGTAAGTTCTGTACAACATCAGATCACTTCAGTTTAGGGTAGCTCACATTTAAGAACATGTACAAGTCATGTACTACCTCTACATGATCTGACCATAAACCATGCTTTAATTTGGGTAAAGACGTACCTAAAATGCTCATGTTTTGTGATTGGCTTTCAGAAACAAAAATGATCATTGTTCGTGACTCGTTCTTTAGAAAGACGATTTCTATAGTTTTATATATTGTCTTTCATTGTTATAATCAACCAACCACAAGACTGGATAGTATAGGTAGATGATGACTCTTTAATTTAAATTTTTTCTTGCATTTTAGATGGATAAACGCGCTCGATTACCTCAGACATTGGCGAGGTCATACTTCAAAAATTCTAAACAACGGTCAAACATCAAATGGCGAAGACTCTCTTAATCCATTTCTTAATCCAAATATCTGAACTTCAGCTATGCTTTAATTGTCTGCAAACGAGCGCAGAATAACCTCCGCACTTTCTAGTCAGCTAGTAGACTGTTTTGAGGCTGCTCTCCACGGCTTTATTGTAGGGTAACTGCAACGTTATCACTCACACGTGGTTATTGCACTGGGACAACTTTTTTTCGTAAACAAGTGCGTTTACGTTGGCAACAAACTCGTCCGCATTTCGACGTGAATAGTCGGCCGGCCAAGGTGGCAAAAAGTGCCTCTAAAGAGAGTTTGATGGCAACTTTATGTTAGAAGCTGGTAACAGGCATTTTCTTATACTTCAACCCTTGGTGAATATTAAAGACTCTGTGTGTTACCACTTCTGATTTTTGCTTTATAGCCAAACATTTGAGAATTTTAAAATTTTGCCTATTAAATTACTATGATGGCAAAAAATGTAAAATTTCATGTTCTCTTATACAAAAAATGAACTATACCACTAGAAAGATCACAAAAAACTATATATAAGACAATTAAGCGACTAGTGCGATTTTCAAGCCGATTTTGAATTAAAGATGGTTAAAGTTGGCAAAATGGGTACTAATTAGCATTAATTTGGTCATTTCTGCATTTTTTAGCATTAAAAACTCGAAATAGGATTGGAAAATTGTAGAACTCACTTAATTGTCTTATATATAGTTTTTTACGCTCTTTCTAGTGGTATAGTTTATTTTCCGTATAAGATAACTTGAGATTTTACATTTTTTCCGATCATAGTAATTTAATAGGCAAAATTTAAAAGGTCTCAAATTTTTGGCTATAGAGCAAAAATCAGAAGTGGTAACACATATAGTCTTGTTCACCAAGGCTTGAACTATAAGAAAATGCCTGTTACCAGCTTCTAACATAAAGTTGCCATCCAGTTGTACAAAATGATGACTTGGCCAGCCGTCTAGAACTGATGCTGCAGTTCTGCCAGAAATTTGTATTTGTATGTCGGTTTCAAAACAACAAATGATGGCCAACTCATAGTCTATCAAGATATTATGGTGTGGAAACTGAACAGAAGTAATTGTATGATGTTTTTGTCTGAGTTTATGTTAATTTGGGCACGGTGACTGTGCTTGAACTCATTGTATTTTCGAATATTGAAGTAAGCGTCCAATAGAGATAGCTGAGATGAAATGTGCAACCACGATGAATGATATTTAATGAAGTTGAGACAAAGGATTTGTGCACCGTCAGGTACAGTTCAACATCAAACAAAGGTCTTCTATTTTGTGGCTTTGAACTTTGCCTGGCTTACAAACCATCATATCTTGACAGACTATGGTCCACTTCAGAAATGTTGAAACTTAGAGCAGCAAGGAAACGAAACTACATGTCTCAATTGTATTTATTCGCCACCAAATACAAGACTACTATATATAATGAAAAGAATGAACATTATTTTCTCACTCTGATAACTGCTGGTTGATCACCATCTGATGCACGACAGAATCACCCATAGGCGTACGGGAAGGAAAAATTAGGGGGGGGGGGGCAGAAAGAAATGTGCCCGACTTTTTCGAATTGTGCCCGACAAAAATATTTCGGTCAGTGTACCATTTTAGGGGTCCAAAAATTTTTCGGACATACCAAAATTTTTCGGAACATCAAACAAATTTTCTCAAACATCACAAAATTTGCAGAATTTATCCCATTTATTTTTATAATAACCCAATATTGCCCGACTGTGAAGCGAATATTGTTCAACTGGCTTGGTTTGCCCAACAAACTGGGGTTATTATTACGAGAGATTTTATTGCTTTGACTACTTTTACCCCGACTTTTGCCCGACTTTTGTTGAACATTCGCCCGACTTTTCGACTTTGTAATCTTTTTTTTTTTTGGGAGGGGGGGGGAGCTGCCCCCCTCGTCCCGTACGCCTATGGAAGCACCCATGTAACTGAACAGATATAGGATTAGTGCCTTACGACTCAAGTCTTAGAGATGTGTATGTTAAATTATTGTAAGTTCTAGTATTTAAATTTATAGATTTAATGGGATATATACGAAGCATACATAGTTAATATATAATTTATAACGTATTCGTTTTTTTAACTGATGTATTTAGATTTTAAAAAACTTATTAATAATTCATGAGAAAAGATAAAGGAAATCACTGCCGTGTATATGTGATAAAAAATCATATTCATTTACATAAACTTTAGCTTGGATTTTCTCGTCTTAGACAGCGTTTATTTTGAGAATTACTTTGCCAATAAACTCATAAGGTGGGTCGTTTTTAAGGCATTTAAAACACTCGCAACAGATATAAAACACTCTGGCTGTCGCCTCGTGTTTTATATCTGATAAAGCACTCCTGCTTGTTTTAAATGGTTAGCACTTTTTTCCATCCAGCAAACCGCCCTATTGATTTTCTAAAGTCGTTTTTTTTTGTTTTTTTTTTATTAATTCGGTTAGGGTTAGGGTTAGAGTTAGAGTTGCGGTTAGGGTTAGGGGTTAGAGTAGGGGTAGGGTTTGGGTTAGTTACATAGCCATTTAACAGCTCTTCTATCTTCCGAAAATGACGTCAGGTCAGTTTGCTGGATGGAAAATAGTGCTGCTAACCGTTTTAAATAGTACAAAACATGTTTTATAGAAGCTGTTCCCTTGGTATTATTTTATAAATTCACCATCCTGGAAACATACATGTTATTTGAAACGATATTGTCTATTTACAGCATGACTTTACAATATTTAAAGCCCGTTATATTATCCTACCACAATGCGTTGCGTTTTAAAAATGGCGCCTGTTTTGTCGAAATGATCGTTTTACACATTGGCATCTTGGTCGTACTTACATGACGTACCAGTGGATGTACCGGGGAGAATTAAAAATTTTCCAAGATGGCCGAAGCGAATTTGTTAACTTGGGCCGGTGGATGGGGCCTGCCGTCGCTAGATCCTAGCTGTTTGCAAGCATTGGTATGTTAGTGTGTAGAATACATGCTTATCTTTATTAATCTGCAAAAATAATTCTTGCGAACGTCGTAAATGTGCTTGAAAAATCTCCTTAACTCGACTGAGGAGTGGTGCCAGTGGGCTCAACAATGAACGATCTAGCTTTTTTTATGAAATCTAGTGTAATAGAAATTGAATAATAGTGGATATCTCAAGTGAAATTCACCACCAAATGCAATACTACTACATAAAATGAAAAAAGCATTATTTTCTAACTTTAATACCCAAGGATTCGTAGTAAATATGTTAGAAAGTATCAAGATGTGGGCCTGATATCTCGGTTGCGCAATGCAAATTTTCCACACTGGGATGCACAATAGTACTTTAGTAAAACCCACCTATACCATATAGATTGTGATTGTTTAGTTTTATATATTAAAATTATGTTTAGGCATATGCAAAGTTTGCTGGTTTTCCAACAAAAGTAACGTGCTGTAATAACCCATATAAATCACCCACAGGTACGGCCACTTGATGGTATTAGAGAGGTTGGAATTTGATTTCCACCACCGCTACCTCTCATTGCCACAATACGTATCTGATTGGTTAATCGGGCAGAATAAATGCATCTGATTGGTTAATGAAATCTTGTGATAGCTGTAGTGGAAGTCAAATGTGAACCCCTACAGATATATTAACATGGTTCATTTTGTTAAACTACATAATATATGCTCATTACCACCCAATTGACTTACATATGTAATTGACATGTTTGTTACCTTTGTTCCATTCTATGCTTACATTATCAGAACAGTGGTAACTAGGCATGTGAGTTATCCCACCCAATTCACTCACATATATAATTTAAATGCTTGGTTACCTTTGTTCAGGGATGGATCCAGCATGATCAGGTAGGGGGGGGGGGTGTGCTCTGCCAGCTCTGGTGCTGAGTTGTGTCGGTCATGTGTGCCGCCCGCCCATCAATTTGCTTCACTATTGCAAAGTCTTGCTTGACTACAGTATTTGAATGGCAATTGTTGTTCACAGTTTGCTTATCCATCATGTTATTACTCAAATTACTGTATCTCATTTTGTCTCTAATAATTTTTTGCTTTATCATGAAAAATAGCACCCCCCCCTGCACCCCCTCTGGCCAGGGCTAGGGGGGTGTGCACCCCACAATAAATCCATTCCTGCCTTTGTTCCATTCTATGCTTACATTATTGATCAGAACACTGTGGTAACTAGTGGCATGTGAGTTATCCCACCCAATTCACTCACATAATTATATAATTTAAATGCTTGGTTACCTTCGTTTCATTCTATGCTTACATATACCAAAATGTGAATTGGACATTTCATAACAACCTTACTAACTTGTTTGTCATTTCAATTTCAGCAATATTACCGGTACTAAGGTTAACAGATGATATGTTTTGTGGTTCTGATGATGTCATTGAATATTTGAGGGCAAATGTAAGTTTTACGTGAAATAATTTGATTGCATTGAAATTTCTGTAGTTAGCCTAACAACTTTTCACTTAATTTTGTTCAGAACAATAACACAGATGAAGAATTATCAAATAAACAGAAAATGGACGTACTTGGCTTGTGTTGTTATGTTGAAGATATGCTAAGACCAGCGCTGGTTGGTTTTAAATTAGACACATGTTTAGCACGCTATTATGCTACTTGGTATCCAATTCACATTTTCAACAACTCACATGCCTAGTTACCACTGTTCTGATAATGTAAGCATAGAATGAAACAAAGGTAACCAGTTTTCTCCTTCGTTTTAGCTGTATATGAAATGGCTAGTCGACCAAAACTACACTCAATTTACTCGCGGATGGTACGCAAAGCAGCTCAAATTTCCATACAATTATATCATTCCTGCAAAATATTTTAACCACGCTAAAAACTTCGTCGCACACAAGTTAAATATCGAAGAAGCTGACGTTATATGTGACGTCACGGAAGAAAAGGTATCTCGATTTTAAAATATAATCGTAACAAGATCGATAAACTTTAGACCATCAATTAATTGTGTTATATTCTACTTTGATTGAAGCTTAACAAAAGGGCAGAATCTTGCTTTGAAGTACTAAACAACGTTCTTGGTGATCAGGAATTCCTATTTGGCGATAGGTTAGTTTACTCAGACAAAAACGTTATTCAAATTGAATGTAATTTGACGTCTGTGGTGTTACTCTGAGTGTGTATCCACACCGGGTAAGCTGAAAAGTGTGCCTAACCACGGTGGGGATCGAACCCGCGACCTTTGAGATACCAATTCAATGCTCTGCCAACTGAGCTATACGTGGTCAAGTCGGTTCGAGTTGGTGTCTTGACCTCACAGCTTCAACTCGTAGCTTGAATTCGTACCTTGACCTCGAGTTGGTGTTTTTTTCGGGGATTACATTCATTTACTTAATAACTAGAGTAGCAAAACATGTCTGATAATATCAAAACATGTCTAATAATATTGTCACCGTGAACTCTCAAAATGAATTTTCCTTTTTCAGCCCGACAACACTGGATTCTAAAGTGTTCTCATACGTAGCAATAATGTTGAAAATACCACTACCGACCAACAAATTAAAATCTCGTATTCTGGAATATCCGAATCTGGAACGATATTGCGATAAAATACTTCATTTATATTTCCCCACAGGTAAGTTTAAATCTTGCAACTCAACGAAGAAAAGTGTTTAGCAATGAAGAGAGTTTAGATGATACGCCAAACAGAAAATGATGTCTGAAGTTCAGCAAGTTTTGCTTATATTGTTATATAAATATAGCGTCAATTTTACACCATCAATGATAATTTAAATTGACAATATTTTACTATTTTGCGAGGGGCATAATATCACTGATTTAAATAACGTACGCCCTCAAAACAAAGCACAAAAAATCAAAATAAAAAATACCATGGCAAAAAGTGCTAAAAAGCAAAAAGTGAGAGAAAATTATAAGAGAATGGGAAAAAGGTTTTAAAAAGTTTTAAAAAAAATCCGTTAAAAAATAAAAAAAAGCAAAAAATTTTGAAAATCACAAAAAAAATGACACGATTTTTAGGAGTGATTTGCCCCTCGGTATTTTGTGTTCCTCAACCGCCATGAGATACATTAAAAAGGTTGCTAACAAACTACAAAACAACCATGTTTCGCTCGCTATATGTAGCTAAAACAAAATAATTTTGAGAGGAACGCCGTTTGAAAGATTTTAGGTTTTGAAGACTTTTTCATCGCAAATACAAGACATTAAAAAATGCCTTTTAATCTACAGTTGCCAGGGAGCTCGGGCGACCAGACCCAGTGAAGGACGAGGCGGAGGAATCACGAAGGAAAAAAATCAACGCAGTTGTTTCCGTTGGGTTTGCTGTGGTCGCTATGGTGTTCTACGCCTTGTCCAGCGGTATCATCCACATTGACCTCGACGAGAAAGAATCTTGCGATCACTGTCGGGACAAGAATGCTGGCGAGACTCATGAGTAGAGAATTGTGGAACAATGCGTAGAGGAACAGCGCCAAGCTTCTATACGCGTATATGATAAAACTAGGCTGTTATAGCCCTACCACAGTATCTTACCACGAGGCTTTCTACCAAGCTGCGTGGTATATAGGTAACTGATTGTACTATATTGGTAAATATCAAGATTTCGTTCGATACAACAATGGCTTTTTGCAGATGGAATTTCAGGATCCTAGTTAGGATTTAAAATTTTTTATATAAATTGGCGTTCTCGAATTCCATCTACAAGAAGCCCATCTACTATAGCGTTTGTTTAACTGACCAGAGTTCTTCCCGGGGGCGGATCTAGCGGATTCTAGCCTCATCTACAAAGAGGGGTGCAGGTTTTCCATGGAGTGGTGCATGAGGGAGCCTTACTGCCCACTCTCCTCTGCAGTCTGCAACGCTACTATCCCAACATTACCATTATTTGAGATGGCCGAATCTGCATGTTCGCCGTTCTGTTACGTTTTACATTATCTTTTGTTTATAAAGTTTATATCTGCTTTTTATCACGTATGTGTGACTGAACAGTTGCTGCAACACAGTGCAGTAAAAAATTGCTTGTTAAAGTGCAGTATTTTCCACAAAATATGGCTGTATAACAACCTAGACATGTTTACATATTTAACCATGATATTAACTGTAACTAAAAGATTCTGAGTATTTTCTCGTGAGCTTGCAAATCAATTAAATCGTTTCAACAAATCGACACGCGCTCTAACAGTAGAAGTTCCGCTAATCGCTATTCGCAAAACAGACAATGCATGGTTAAAAACACATTTTTAGGGTCTTTCGTATGGGCTTCCTGTTCCTTTTAGTAATCTCATGTCTTTGTAAAGAACAAGTCTTTTTTAGCGTACAATAATATATTGTGTATTAATTGAAACTTAATACAAAATTATTATTTGATTAAAGTTAAATAATCACAAGCGATTCTTTTCGGAGCCATAACCAGATCAAATCAATGTCAAGAATGAAGAAATATACAATACCCGAACATTTCAAAATAAAGCTAAACTACCCCCAGCCTGTATACCTAAAGACTAATTTTGGTGATTGATCAATAAAGTATATATGCGTACTTTAAATTATATTCTAATTCTGGTTCATACCTGAATTATATATCAGAAATGCGGGAGAATTGTTTAATAGTGACTAATAGTAATACCTAAGGTAAATCGTTGATTATATCAACATAGTTCACGGGGAAATATCCATCTTTACCATTCACTGTCCCTTCTAGCCAGTTCTCGTCAATTCGTCCTGTTAGCGTTATCATGTCACCCTCAACAAATTCCAACTCTCCTTCGTTTTCTGAAAATCATGAAATTAGCGCATGGTGCATGAGAAAATAGTTCCAGTAATTACACGAGGAGTGTTCGTATATTGTTTAGTGTATACAGCTATTTCAACTAAGGTTGTCCACGAGCAAAGAGGAAAAGTCGAATACAAGCGCGAAAGGCTGCTGGGAATCGCTAATAAATTAATGAATTTTCAAAGCGATTCCCATGAAGCAGCCTTTCGCGCTCATATTCGACTTTTCCGCTTTGCTCGTGGACAACCTTAATTGAAATAGCTGTATGCCTTTCGTTTGTGTGATGAGGGTTTGATTGTTGCAAAACACTTTGTCTGATTATAATTTCAATTCAGTAGCATCAGAAAAGAATGATTAAAATAAACAGCTTTACTGTAGTTTAAATTTTAAGCTTAGAGTTATTCACTTGTGTAGATAATTCTAAAGCTTAGTTCCTTTGTTCTATTCTTTGTCTGCAATAACGCGACTTTTCATCCAAATGACAGGCAATCAGAATGGTTGTAGCGAGAAAAACTGAACGGTAATTCATCTTTTAAGCTGTCTCTATACTCTATCAATACATTAAAATAGCCGGTTTTGTTATACCTGCCCCTCAACTGAAATCCCAAAATCACGTCATTGAAAACAAAGAATTCTATACTGTACTTCAGTATACTATAGAACGATGATAATTAGGCATGTGAATTGATCTATTAATGTTGTGAATTGATCTATTAATGTTGTGAATTGACCAAATTTGTCTGTGGGTTTAAACTCTACCTGGTTCAAAGTCGTAAAGTGCTTTAGCACACGGAGTGCTGTCGCCATTTCTCTTGGCAGGTGTGGGAGAGAATGAGTACCCGCCGCTGCTGCTGTCGTCTTCTTCCTCATCGTCATCTCCAGTCCATTTCGACTCGTGTTCTGTTCGTCTTTCTTTACGTGGCCTGCTTGACGCCTCGCTAATCCTGCATTACACGAAAAGTGAGTTCACAACCAAGCAATGTCAATGAAGGCCTATTTAATATCTTTTCGAAAAGTCTTTTCAAAAACTGTGTGATGAAAATCAATGCCCAGCATAATGGAGGTAATTAATATAAATAAACAATCACAGAATGAAATGGCGGCATTGATTTTCAGCATAAAGTTACGATTCCCGCCTTGTTCATGGCTACCAGAATCAGGGTGTTAGCCAGGATTTCAAAAGTGGCCGTTCAAAATAATTTTGTGGGCGTGGCAACATATTTTTGTGGGCTTGGTCACATGCTTTTGGGTGTGGCCGCAATTTTCTGTTGTAGAATTGTGGTGTTTTATTCGTTGAACCGTTGTACTTTTAGATGCACATTTCCGTCATTAAATTAGTAAAAGCACATATACTGTATGGTACCGTAACTGTAACGTGGCTGTTTTTTTAAAACAGCGGTTTATTGTTTAACATTATTCTCCTTGATACTTCATGCAAGAATCATCAAAATGGTTACCAAAACATGGCGCGTTTTACAAAAATATGCATGGCGCGAAGTAGTCAAGAAATATTACAAAGCTTGTAGGTTGCTATGTGTTAAAGAATATAGGACGGCCACCTGGCTAACACCCTGACCAGAATGCTTAACGCGATCTTTTATGTCAGGACAAGGGAAATTTGCCATTAGAAACATTCTTTAAAGCCATCATCCCTGGGGCTTCGTGCAGAAAGGTCTACTCCCTGACTTACTTGTCATCCAGTGTAGATGCCAGCGTCTCCAAGAGTTCGTATGATTTCTGATGGTATTCCATCACGGCTTTCACAAAGTCCGTCAGTTGTGTGATTTGTTCATCCTGTTTCGAACACGTACAGAATTTGATTAGAATGAATAACATGTACAGTTGGTAAAACAATAAATCTAAATCTAAATTGTTATTTTTTGGGTAGGTGGTTATCACACTCTATTTGATAAAAAAAAGTTCTGCCATTTGAAAAGGGAGTTCTGGCATTTGAAATGGTACTTCTGGCATTTAAAAACCAAGTTCTGCCATTTGAAAAGGGAGTTCTGGTGTTTGAAAACGGAATTTTGGCATTTGAAATGGTACTTCTGGCATTTGAAAAGGGAGTTCTGCCATTTGAAAAGGACGTTTTGCCATTTGAAAAGGGAGTTCTGCCATTTGAAAACGGAGTTTTGGCATTTCAAATGGTACTTCTGGCATTTGAAAACCAAGTTCTGCCATTTGAAAAGGGAGTTCTGGCATCTGTAAAGGGAGTTCTTGCGTTTCATCGTAGGTACCTCGAATCCCCTATCAACTGGACGAGAAATTCAATAAACAAATTACCTCTCCTTCTGATAAAGTCAACATTGCATTGTAACAAACTGTTTTAGAACTTTCAAATTTATCTTCGGCTGCACGAATTTCTTCCGGAGGTACTGAGAAAATACAGACAGCAAATAAATAAATGAATTCATTACTTAATAAATGCTGGTGAATTTGAAATACTCAGAAATGAATGCACTCCATACTTTTACTGCCTTTTCTTTTCTTACAATCAAAGTCGAGTCGTCTGCCTTCCATCTTTTTTCTGTGGTGCTTTTGAACAAATAATTCAACATATATTTACTCAATCATTGCACTACTGTTTGCATTTTAAACAAACATTTACAAGTTAATAATTTACTCCATGATGCGATTCTTACGTTTATTTCCTTGATCTCCTTGCTTTCCAAAAGGTATAATGGATCCAAGAAATTTTGCTTCGCCTCTGCATCCTGCGGTAAATAGAAACTTTATTTAGATTCTTTGCTTAGAGCACTACCCGGAATTGCAGGGCAGCAGGTTCGATTCCTACCACGGACCTA
>CACRXK020004329.1:18272-32178 GCA_902702795.2 Paramuricea clavata | reverse complement strand
ATGGTACTCGATCACCCCTCCCAGCAAGAAGGGTGATGGCGCCAACCCGAACAAGGCTCGAGTAAATCTGAGGGTTTGTATCTCAGCTTGACTGTTGGGCTTCCAATGGAACCGCAGTGCATCACGGTCTTCTACTTTGATTCTGACTTGCAGAAAGGCTTTCTGCAAGTCACCACTGACAGCAACCGGATGAAATCTACCGCGGACCAAAACACTCCATAGCTTGTTCTGCAATGACGGGCCGGTATGAAGACAGTCATTAAGTGATGGTGCTTCTGCGCTTTCTTTGGCTGATGCATCATATACGATTCTTAATTTAGTGCTGTCAGCGTTCTCTCGAATCACCGGTTTGTGCGGGATATAAAACTCATGTCCGTTAGGTTTTTCTGGAGCACTCTGTACAATGTCCTCTTGAAGCTGTTCTTGAATAATCTGATCATATTTCTCGGTAATGGAAGAGCGATTCAGTTTTCGCATTAGTGATTCTAACCGTCGAACACTACCCTGCTTGTTACTTGGTAAAGGGGGATGGTTACCCTTCCAGGGTAACCCAGTCTCGTACCATCCTGCAGGGTCACGTCTCAGTTGTTCTTTGAATTCTGCGTAAACAATGTCCTGGTCATTCTCTGGAAGATCTTCTAAACCAAGCACATCCAACCGACAGAGGTTTTCATAATCAGCAGTGGAGGTCTGTGTTAGCAACATCTTGTTTGAATCACTTTCAACTCCGGGTGACATCATAGTCCAGCCGAATGATGTTTTCTCTGCAACTGGATCTCCAGGTGAACCGACTCTTTGGGCACATTTTGTTTTGATACGGGCATAGTCACAAGCTCCCAACACGACATGTATTGGAAGTTGATCCTTTTGGTCATCGTCAATCATCTTCACTCCACCAAGATGGGGATATTTCTTGATTAGACTGTCATAGTGAGGGTTAGGAAGTTCCATCAAACAAGGTTTTTCCACTTTAGTCAGCTTAGTTTCCAAGTTAAAGTTGCTTTCAGTACTGCTAATGTTCACATTAAAGATTTCCACTCGACGAGTTGCTGATCCCATTAGCATTTCAACTCTTGTAACTTTCGACTCACTAGGTTTCTTGTTTAACTGTTCGACTAACTTCGCAGATGCGTATGAGCTTCCGGAACCAGTGTCAAGCAGTGCCCTACACTTGGTACCGTCGACTTCGACAAGAACTACTGGGTAAATTACTTTGTGATCGCTGGGGTGGTATGCTGCGGTCAAAATGGTTTTGGTTAGTTCACATATTGAGGTGTGGTGACGTCGGTTACAGTTCTGGCAGGTTTGCTTACTCCTACACTCAGATGCCCTATGACTACCACCCGTGCAGTTAAAACACAGTTTCTTGTCCGATAAAATCTTTCGTCGAGCTTCACAGGTGGTCACCGAGTCACAAGCAATGGACTTGTGATTTTTAGAGTCGCAATATACACACGCTCGAGATTTCTGATCTACTTGACGGGTCTGATAAGCCCTTGATGCATCTTTCCTTTCGTTGCTTGTCTTTGCTTCAATAGGGTTTCTTTCAGTCCAAGCGAACAGTGCTTTGACTAAATCTGTGAATGTCCAGTCTTTCCATTTGGGCTCAGTTCTGACTAAGTCCCCACGTATTCCAGGTACTTTGTTCAAGGTAAGTCGTACATATCCATTTACTTCTTGAAGTTTTCCCAAAGTTTCTAGTGACTGAACACAATAAACCAATTTCTCGTAGAAGGGGTGTATTTTCTCCGGTCGGGTACTTGTTATCGTTGGCAAATTCACGATTTCTTCCACATAGGAATTCACAATTTCACTGGTGTTTCCATATTTTTCTTCAAGGATTTTCTTCGCACTTTTGTATCCTTCGGTCGTGAAGGGCAGTCCATCTATACATGTCCGTATCTTGGGTTCTACTAACTCTTTCAGGTAAGAGAATTTCATCACATCAGGAATATCGGCCAACTCAATACCCGCAGAAAATTGGCCCCAGAATCGCAACCAGTCGTGATATGAGCCATTAAAAGGTGTAATTACAAGCTTTGGTAGCTTTGTAGATGAGTTTTTCCCTGCTTGAACTTCTTTAATTTCCTTTTGATACTGTAATTTTTGATTGAAAAGTTCCTGTTCGAAGGCAAGTTGTTTATCTCTTTCGTGTTTCTCGAAGGCTTGTTGTCTCGTATAATTTTCTTCGTCTAATAGTCGTTTATTTTCGTTTTCCAGGGCGCTTTCTTTCTGGCGTTCGTCTGCTTTAAGGCGCTGAATATACTCGTTTAACTGCTTCACTTTCTCGTCGGCCAAAGCTATATTTTCCTCGATTGATTCCCCCCATGCTGCGACATTCTCTTCGGAGTCGCCTTCGATAAATTTCTTTTCTTCGATTAGTTGTTTCAGGTCACTTATAGCCAAAATAATCTTTGTTATTTGACCCTTTTGTCGAATAGCGACTTCTTCATCGTTTGTTTTAAGTATATCATCGGTTTTCTTGGTCGTAAAATTGAGTAAACGTAACTTGCCATCAATTTCGTCGAGTTGTTGTTTTAATGCCATTATATTCGGAATTCCCTTGCTCTTGCTCGAGCTAAATCTCTAGTTACAATCCCGTTGGGAGGTGCCAGGTGTCGTAAATTGCCTCCTGTTGTGTTTACGACAATTCACAGTTTTATAAACACAGGTTTAGTTAACAATCTCTTTCCTTTTTTACTAGTTTAATATCTCGCCCTATATAACAATCTCCATTCGCACGCTCGCTCTCATCACTAATGTTTTTACAACATGTGTTCGTTTCACCGGAAGTGTTGGCGCATGCCGCATTTCCGGCTTCTAAACTGTGAATACTGTCTATATATTTATATATTGTTAATCTCCAACAGAGCTTGTCTGGAACCAAACAACAAAAATTAAATTTTGTCTGGATTTATCAGTAGATTATTAGGACAACACCAGGCAGCAACGATTTTTAAATCGGCGTCCAGCTTTCCCATGGACTCACTTAGGTCTTTGATTGCAAAAGACAAGCTCAGTCTGGAATCATCTACATATGATACAATATCACAGTTGGAGCAGATGTTACTGATTTCATTAATGTACAGGTTAAAAAGCAGAGGACCTAATATGAATCCCTGCGGTACGCCATGGGTAATTCTTTTTGACTCTGATAGACACTCCCCTATCCGAACGAATTGATATCGATCAGTAAGGTAGCTCCTGAACCAATTAATAGCTGAAGGACTTACTCACAGGGTTTCAAGCTTCGTCAGGAGCGTATAATGACCAATACTATCGAACGCCTTGCTTAAATCTAGTAGGATTACTGCCGTTACGCATTTGTTATCTATAGCTTGACTAATGCGGTCCAAAGTAAATATTTGCAAAGTTTCAGTACAATGATTTTTCCGATTGCCGCTTTGATATAAAGATAACTTTTCTGTCTCATTCAGATAGCTAGAGTGGTCCTATATACAGTGTGCTCTTTGCATTTTCTAGGAGGACATAAAACCTACATGAACCAGCTGCCAGATTGCATCATCCAAAGCCTGCATCAATGAATTATCGACTAACACTAACAATCTCAAACTCATTAAAATTTCATATTAAATAAATTAGCCATGCAATCATAGGGTTTTATTTAAGTCACACGATCAAACTACATACATGGTGAAAGGTGCCTTTTCAGACCAGTAACCACTTGGTAACGTTCACCTTTATCGTTCGCAAATTCTTGAACAAACTTTCCGATCCAAAAATCTAATTGTGTCATTTCTTCCTGTTTTCAACATCTAAATCCTCAACTTCCTCGAACGATATATATATATATATATATATATATATATATATATATATATATATATATATATATATATATATATATATATATATATATATATATATATATAAGTTTAAGACCACCTAATTCATATTTAACACCACCCTGTAACTCACGTTTTCAAATTCAAAAAGTTACAACACCAGACGTTTTTAACTTTCTTTCAACAGAAAACTAAATCAACATGGCATGACGGAACTCCCATGCAATAAATTGTCAAAAGACTTGCAAAGTTTCAGTAGAATGATTTTTCCGATTGCCGCTTTGATGTATAGATAACTTTTCTGTCTCATTCAGATAGCTAGAGTGGTCCTATATAGAGTGTGTTTGTGGAACCACCACATAAATTTATTCCTGCAAAGCTTTCGATCCGTAAGCCCGGATCTTCATCAGTGCTAATAATATGTATATTATTAGCACATATTATTAGCACTAATGAAGATCCGGGCTTACGGATCGAAAGCTTTGCAGTAATAAATTTACTTAAATTATACACAGTGTATATGAACAAAACTCTCCGTTTACAATAATAATATAGGAGCAAATTATACACAGTGTATGAACAAAACTCTCAAATGAATAAATAGCAATTAATATACTTTCATGGACAACATACCGGCTACAGAAACTGTATCCTGAGGTTCCACGATACCACTGTTTGGACGCACACAATACTTTTTCGGTGCTGTAGTTTTGACTTTAAAACATACTTTCTTGTCAGTTGGATTGTGAAGATTTATTGTCGATGAAACCACTTCAGTGAATGGGCCTAATAATCAAAGAGCAAATATAATGATGACAGTCTATTCAACATTAAATAACCAGGCATCAAATTAATGATTAATCAAAATGACAAATATATTAAGTCAAAAATGAAATTAAGAGTCGCCAGAGCCAATTCAGCTTCCGGCCGCAACCTGCTTGGAACTAAAAATACTCAGACTGGATCATTGGAACCTGAGGAGTTTATCAACCATTTACGGTTATATGATATTTTGCATGTCCATTGTTGGAGGCAAAAAATAAATTTGAGTGCAGGCATTTACGTTGGATTGAGCGGGTTCAAATATTCTATCAGTAACACCAGTGAGGTCTATATATAAATAGAGTAAGAACTTCAATAACCTATCAATTAGAGTGAAGTTCAGAAGGCGGAAAGTCGTTGCAAGCTAATTCATGCAGGACGCCAGTTTTTCAACAGCATGTGTACCACTGATCAACTTTTTTTTATAAAATCATAAAAGTGAAACCACAAAGTTTTGGCACACTCGTTCCAGCCTTGTGTTAACCGCGCAGAGAAAAACAATGGAAAGGAACTGGCAATGGACTTAAATTATCGCAATCATGCATGGAGCTCACTGTGTAAAACATGGATTGAAAAGCAGTGGCTCGCATCACATTGGGGGGCAGTTACAACACAGTACTTTCTCAAAGTCATTAAATGATAGCAGGCATTTAATACCAGTAGCAGTGTAACACATACAGTGAGGTCTAAGTGGGATTAATTTGGAAAATGTTCGATTAAAACTGAAAGAAAGTGCAGTTTTGGCGTCGGAGTGGTACAGAGAAAACCTTTTAGAGGGTAACTTTGGTAAATACCGAATAATGACATTTAGGAAAAAAGGAGAAAGCATTGAAGTTGAATCAAATGGGATCACATTTGAATCTAGTGACTGTATTAGATTGTTTAGAGTAGATATTGACAATAGACTAAAGTTTAATGAACATGTTAGTAACGTATGTACGAAAGCCAGCCAGCGAGTAGGAGTCCTCGTGAGAATGAAGAACATGATACCATGCAACAAGAGCGAAGTTGCAGTTATATAAAGCTGCTATTTTACCATATCTCACTTATAGTCACACTGTCTGGCATTTTTGCTGTGCTAGTGACAAAAGGAAATTAGAACGGGTTCACGAAAGAGCATTAAGGGCAGTGTTTAATGATAAAGTGACTGGTTATGAAGAGCTACTGAGTAAAGCTAATCTATACTAAGCCTGCAAAATAGGAGATTGCAGGATATAGCAATCCTAGTGTACAAGGCAAAACACAATCTTTGCCCGCAACATATATCAGACCTCTTCACTAGTAAAAATACTCGTTATATAAGTATTCCAGGATTCAACACTGTAACTTATGGGAAGAACTCGCTAAGATACCTCGGTGCTAAACTATGGAGTAAGTTAGATGCAGGGGTAAAAAGCAGTGCAACATTAGAGATTTTTAAGTCAAAAATTAGGAAAATTAATATAGATTTACTTATGACTGAAAACTGTCGCAATTGTGCACTATGCAGCAATTAGTAATTGGAAAGTATTGCATGTCCCAATATTTATATGTAGGTTATATATAACAAGACGCCTGCTCAGGCGTTCACACTGGCCTGAAAATAACGACATACGCTATGGTGCAAAAGGCAGGATAACAAATCTTAAACCGCAAGCAAATTTTATGGACTTTTTAAAAAAATAAAAGACCTTTTCGGGAGATGTAATGGTGCAAATCTATAACTAGGAGTTACTATCGCAAGGAAAGGGCTGCCTTTTTGGCATATGAACTGAATGCAAATATTTATACTTCTAGACAATTCTCGGTTATATCCCCAATGTTTCTTGCACAAATTTGTTTCTCGTTCATCATTTAAGCCCGTTCACAAACTCATTCTTAAATTGTGCGCACGGAATACGAGTAAATAGCCAACATGAAAATGAAGCCATTGGGTCAAAAGTGGATATTAAGGTCTATTAACCTATTAGCTGCCAATGCACACTACTTTAGTGTTAAATCTGGCTAACGCCAGACTAATTTACACTGTGTAACGCCAGACGATTTTACTTGTTAGTGGCAGAGTACTGTCAGTATTTACTGACAGTACTCTGCCACTAACAAGTAAAATCGTCTGGCGTTACACAAAAGTTACACCAATCTATAAAGGTCACGGAAGTAAAGCGACAAAAATAACTACCGACCAATTTCGATACTACCGTTGCTGTTCAAAAGTATTTGAGAAACATATACATCAAGCTCTCTATGGTTACTTGAAGGAAAATGAGTTGATTGAACTCACACTGGCATTACATTTGGGTATAACACAGTACTTTAAACGAAATCTACCAACAAATGAACGTAACTTGTTTTACAACTTGATGATCAAGCCTGTAATGTTATATGGATCGTGCCAATAAGGAGCTCCCGTAGCCGGAAAACGTCAAAAATCACGCGTATAGGTGTACTTTTACCTTCAGAATTGATTTCTGGCATTTCCAGAGACATACGATAGAAACGTCGCATTGTTTTGACGTTTTGAAATTGTATTTCCGGTTGTGATTAACTCATTCGAACAAGAAATGGAAATACCGTGATGAAGATGCAAATTTGAAGATTTGTTACAAGCTCGAAAATGACACTCTAAATGATAGCGATTCGAACAATACTATTACAAAAATGACACAGTACGTCCAAAGGAGCAGAAGTTATGTTTGGCGAAAATGTAAGGCTAGTCTATATTATTAGCTTCCAGAAGCTGACGATGCGTGGGCCTTGCCGAGAGAAAGAGTTAAACCACCTTGCAATTCCATTCACAAATTATGTATTTAATCATCTAGAATATTTTCTCTGAAAAGTCGGTTTTTTATGCTTAGCATATGATTCATAACAAAATGCACCATTAAATTAATGTTTTGAAAACCTGAAATTTCTTACAAAATGTGCTCTCAGAATGCAATGATGCAAATGCTGTTTCAGGGATCCAAATTTTAAAAATTTCCCCCCATACCCCCTAGAAATCTCGTGCCTTCGGAACTCCCCCCCCCCCCAATATTTTGCAAAGTTTCCACCAGTGCTATCTTTCCTGAATTTTCCTGCTATTGGTTTATACAATAAGCAAAGTATGCCTGACTTTCACTGCAGTGTATGTACAATACAACTCTGTGTATTTTACCAATACAATTTGTTGAACATTGTCTTAGGGGCTGTTTATACGGTCCCGCTTACCGGGGATTCAATGAAGTGTGACATATTTTGAGCAATTGAAAATATGTGTTTCAGCCCTAAACAAAAGTTCGATAACCTTAAATATTGTTTAAACGAAATTAGAAACGCGCTAGAAGTTATGTAGTGGAAGAAGATATACAGTAGCATTCAACATTTGTTTTTTTGTCTAAAACATGGAATTTCATACAATCTGTAACAAGCAATTTTGTTAGATCATGAAGTGCCACTTATTTCGATTACTCAAAATACGTCACACTTCATTGAATCCCGCGGGGTAAGCGGGGCCATATAAACAGCCTGCCACTAAGTTTGTAACATGTAAGAAGCAGATGGGGTTGCAGACTTATGAGCAAAGTATGCCTGACTTTCAGTGTATACTACAACTCTGTGTATTTTACAAAAAAAACGGCTGAAAATTGTGTTAGTTCATGACATGTGTCAACACAAATGTTAGTTCAACACAAATGTCATTATTAGAGCGTTGTGGTCATTATTAGAGCATTGCATTCGGTTCTTCTGTTACTTTTTCTAGCACCGAAAAATTATACGCAAAAGAACTCTGGTAGTTTCGGTTTTAATTTCCCGTTTAAGTTTAATTTTAACGCCCACCTGATTGCAGGTTGAAATGTTTGGAAAATAACAAGATTGTGCTCTTTGTGCACAATATGCACTGTACTAAGGGCTCAAATAGTTGATACTTAAGAAATAGTTGATACTTAAGGGGCTGTTTACATGAGCCCGGCTAGCCGGGATGAGACGTTTGCCGGGCTGATATGCATGCTGACGAAAATTGGCAGGAAAAACTTGTTTACGAGTTAACAGTGTAACGTCTATCACGGAAGTCGAATTTGTGCTTTATTGGCAAATTTAATCGATTAAAACTACTTTGTCAGCAAGATTAATTGAAGAAATAAAAGTTTGTCAAGAAAAATATCAGTTTCTGTCTTTTATTTTTGTTTTAAATGAAGTTTTTGTTCTAGCCCGGTTGCCCGGGCTGGATACTTTACATGGAGAAATTTCATCCCGGCTGACCGGGCGCCCCGTTTGAGTCAAGTGGGATCCCAGCTAAACGGGCTGGCCCGGTTTGTCATGTAAAGTAAAATTGCTTTGTGTTGGAAATTACCATGAAGCCGGGCGCCCTGTTTAAGCGAGCCAGCCCTGCAAACCGGGCTCATGTAAACAGCCCCTAAGACATACAGTAGTTGTGTTATTGTTGTGCACTTGCTTTAATTTTTTTTAAAAAAGAAATATTTCATGTTCACAAATAAATTCGAATTGTTCTTTTAAAATATTCAGAGATTTATACAAACTTACAAAGGCATAAATTCATCTATTTAGTAAAATGCTCGAAACATACATAAATGAGTTCATACATTTGTACTGTTCTTCTTTTTTGAAAATAACCGAACCGAACCAAGGTTTTTCTGTTCCAAAAAATCCCAGAACCGAGATAAAATTTTTGGAACCGCACAGCTCTAGTCAGTACCGGTAATAGTCATGTAATTATAATTTATAGTAAAAATATGTCATAAAATTAAAATGAAATTGACTTGCCTATTTGATAGTGTGTGTTCTCCTTTTGTAGGATTGGAACTGTCAATTTGTGTTTTATTAGTAATGACAACTGTGCTTATCACAGGAAATTTATGGTCGACTATCCTTATCACAAGAAATTTATGTTTTTAAGACCGATGTCAGTAGTTAATTACGTTTTTGCATGGAAAAAGCACGCTTAGCCCCAGAACTCGGCAGTATAGTTTGAGACACTCATAAAGAGAGGACAGCTTGTAGTTTATTGTTTAGTTGCGTTAGTGCTAAGTTAAGTATTTAGTATTAATTTAGGTAAATTATATTCATTTCTATTTAGTCGAACCACGTTTCACGTTATAGTTTCGCGTTTCTATTACAAGTTTTGCTTATTATACGATTACATTCGAGTTTCGTCAGTCTCAAATTGTGCTCACCCGTGAGCTTTAATATACCATCTTGGTTTCATTGTGCATGTCAATGGTGTTAGAGCTTACACCTTTTATTCCTCTTTTGCTGGACTAATTAATATTTTGCAAGATTTTGCACTTGATGGCACTAATATACATACTGTATGATAAAGGCAAACTACTTACAATTGTCGATCCATCTGCACGGCACTTTGAATATAAATTCTCCCACTCGGATCGGTGTATTCTCGAAAAAAATTTGCCAGCAGGTAGAACAGATGCCGTTCTTCCGTGAGAGTACAAGTTTTGGACCATTTTTTAACAATGGAAATAAAAACCAGTGGTGTAACTTTACTTTTTTGACCACTTGCCCTCAGGGCAAGTTAGACATGAAAATTAGTTACCCTGAATAAAATTCACTTACCATGGCCCACTGGGGTATCTAGGTAGGGGGTACACAGTAAATTAACAGGACAACATGTCAACCCGTTCTCCCACTGCTCTATAGCCATATTTTATACTGCCTCAGATCTACCTTTGGACCACAAAAAAACAAAATTTGAATCAAGTACATGCACTATAAAAAATTTATATCTAACAATGAAAATATAAATATTAAACTCCAAGATGCCCAGCTTTTTGTGGCAAGGCAACTTGCCCAATCTGGCAAGCAAGACAAAACGTTTACTTGCCTGTCATGATATTCACTTGCGCCGGACAAGCAGGCAAGTGTTAAGTTACATCTCTGAAAACCCATTTTATATTGAACTTACAATTACTACCATGGGAGGAGGACGCCACATGCCCACAGCATGCAAATACCAAAAAGTGGGAAGTACAATGGGAAACAATGTATTGTTGGACTGTATATATCACATACGTTATAATAAGAAATGTATTTAAAACAATTTATGATGTCTATATATCATATTCCAACTTATACTTTTATGTAACAATCATATTTCGAATTAATGTAAACCCCCCTGTAAATCCCAACAGAAAAGGAGGCCTGGTTGCCCAGGCATTCGCTGTAGTAATCATCGGTCTTTGTAAGTTCAATATAAAATGAGTTTTGATTTCCATTGTTAAAAAATTTGGTCCAAAACTTGTACATCTCGCCAAAGTATCTCCCTATTTTCGAAGAAAGTCATCTGTTCTACATCCGGACTAATTGTTTTGGAGAATAATGCGATTTGAGTGGGAGAATTTTCAATTCAAAGTGCCGTGCAGACGGATCGACAATTGTAAGTAGTTTGCCTTTATGATGTAGTATGTATATTAGTACCATCAAGTGCAAAGTCTCGCAAAATATTCTAAAGTCCAACAAAAGAGGAATACAAGGAGAACTGTCACACACTATCAAATAGGCAAGTCAATTTCATTTTAAACTTTGTAATTTATGACATATTGTTACTATCATATACATTACTATACTGACCCTTGTGAGATTGAGTCCGGGCACAGACTGGAAAGTGTGGAAATTGCATGATAGAGATTTAGAAAAATTTAATAATAAATTATAGAAAGCATCAAAATTGCATGGCCGATATCTCCGCTGTGCGATACAAACTGCAACACTGGGACTTGTCCAATATTTTCTTTGTCCACTTCCCATTCCTCCAACCCCTTTACAATCCCAGTTAATGTCTACTTTGCACAAAGGAAAGTTACTTTTCATTCCCTTTATCTGGTAATCCCATATTGTCAGCTCATTTTCCGCCCTTCATGGAAAAAGTCTATAACCCAAGACGAAATGGAGTTTTCAACGCTGCTATTAAAATTAAACTCATATCCAAGTTTTTCTTGCCCAGTCCTACATTGGGAGGCCTATGCCCCTATGGTGAATTGAAAGTTTCCAACTAGCTTAGTGGCTTTATAATGCTCAAATGAAACAAACAGTAAAACTCTCGGTTGAACAAACAGTAAAGCAAAATGGTTGCCTTTTGATTTCCTACATTCGAGTCCTGAACCGTCCAGTCTGTATTTATTTATTTATAACCCTTCGATGTGACAAACTACAAGAGTACAAACAAAAGGCAAAGTTTTAACATAAAATTCAGTTCAACATACCTTTAAAATGTAATTCATGAGCTGGATCTATCTGTAGCACTTGATCTAGTTTAGACATTCTGTGCCTATTAGATAAATCTATCTCCGATTTATGTTTTGCTTCTAAACAAAGGCAAGATGAGAGATCTCAAAATGGCGGATTACACGTCGATGGGAAACGAACGCCGAACAAACGACGAACAATTTCGACAAATTCCGATTCCACTTCACTGGCCGGTATATAATTCTGGATAGAAAAAAAATCCGGTGGTGCCTCAGTAACGAAGAAGCTTTCGTTGGTAGGGATGCATCTACCTGATAAATATAACGAGAATTGTGACTTTCGGGCGAAGGTCCTTCGTCTGGAGTTACTAATTGAACGCTAGAAAAGCGCAAAGTTGCATAGGAGCCGATGAGGTCAAACCTTTTTGTATTTTTGAGCCTCTGCATGGTGCCTATATTATGCCCATAATTGAGCAATGAGGTATTGATATAGCAACTAATCCAAAAATCTAAGTTCCTTGGTTTTCATGAGTATTGATTCATTAAACGCCTTCACCGTACAGCGACACACGCAATGGTTTCGTCTAGAGTTAGCGAGATACTAAAGTAACTGACGCTTAGCTCGGAAAAGCGCAAAGTTGTAGGGGAGCCGAGGAGGTCAAACTCCAGAAAAATCTTGTATTTTTGAGCCTCTAGTGCCCATATTTTGCCCATAATTGAGCAATGAAGTATTGATATAGCAACTAATCCAAAACCTATAAGTTCTTTGGTTTTCATGAGTATTGATGCCACTAAACACCTTAACCTCCAAACGCACGGCAGTGCTAAGGATGACAAACCTGCTGCCAAGAAACAGAAGAAACGTTGGGTGCATTACGAGGTGATGATGTTTAGGGACGAACCATTAGAAAAGTGACGGGGGGGGGGGATTTTCTAAGAGGCAATATTTTTTTTTTGTACACCTATAGAAGAAATATATTTTTTTCTCACTTGATGGTTGGAAATATTTTTTTAAAGGGGTCCTACAGTAATTTTTTAGTCAAGTAAGTATTGTTTACATTTTTTGTTATTGTCGCTACTTGACATGCGCACCACAGTATGCATGCGTTTTCTGGTGTGCAAAAGTACTCACACTCATGGATACTGCATGTAAGATACAGCCAAACGAATCTCCGTGGAGTCCCCTACTTAAGGTGGCTTTCGACTAAAAAATGACTGTAGGGCCCCTTAAGCTTTAAGTGAAATTTATAGGCCTATTAGTGGTGTAGTCCTGGAATGTTAACAAGGGGGGCTCTCCAAAGTGTCCTGAATTGGCGGGAGGGGAGGGGAGGTACAATAAGATATTTTGGAAATTCTAAATTTTGTTGGGGGTTATTCTAGTAATTCTGGGACAAACATTTGACGTTATTCTTATTAAAAACAAGCCGAAGCGAGGGTCGAAGGCCCGAGGAAATTTTTAAATTTAGAGTCTCTGAAATGCCATTTCCTGGACTTTGGGGAAGATTTGACAGAATTCTGATGGTCAGAAAACAGCGTTTTAGTATGTCGAAATTTAGAGTTTAGTGGTACTAAATGTTATAAAGATTACAAAAATGGCGATATAAAGATTACAAAAATCATTATTGTGTTATATGATGAGTGAAAACGAGATGCAATTCTAAAGAACATTCTCGTTTACTGATATTTTTTGTGTGTGTTTTTGACGTTGTTAAGATTATGCAACGTGCCAAAATAAAGGGGGCTCAGCACGCTGGTCATATTCAGCAAATTTTCTCCCAGGACCGCAGGCTCATATTGTCAGTGGACTTGCTGTGTAAAATTGAAACTTTTGCATTTTTCAGAGAACTGGCCACTTTCTGTAAGATGTCCGCTGTCAATACGAACCCGCACGAGTGGGAGAAATTTTGCTAAATTTGACCAACGTGCAGCCCCCCAAGTCAACATGAAATTTCAACAAGGGGGCTCAGCCCCCCTGAGCCCTCCCTCCAGTACACCACTTGGCCTATCTTCTAAGCAAGGAATTTTTTTTTTGCACTATACCTGGAAAGATTTTTTTTATCTTACTTTTTTTCTGGGAATAATTTTTTGGTTTTGGTTTTGCCC
>CACRXK020004329.1:0-18252 GCA_902702795.2 Paramuricea clavata | reverse complement strand
GCCGAAGGCCCGAGGAAATTTTTTAATTTAGAGTCTCTGAAATGCCATTTCCTGGACTTTGGGGAAGATTTGACAGAATTCTGATGGTCAGAAAACAGCGTTTTAGTATGTCGAAATTTACAATTTAGTGGTACTAAATGAGATAAAGATTACAAAAATGGCGATATAAAGATTACAAAAATCATTATTGTGTTAAATGATGAGTGAAAACGAGATGCAATTCTAAAGAACATTCTCGTTTACTGATATTTTTTTGTGTGTGTTTTTGACGTTGTTAAGATTATGCAACGTGCCAAAATAAAGGGGGCTCAGCCATTGAACTATAAATAAACTGGAAGGCTAACTCAGGGGGGGGGGGAATTGAAGCCAGTGCATTTTAGTTTTTCTGAGCTATGAGCAGAAATACTCAACACTGAACGTGGGCTATATATCAAATTGAAGCTATTAAAAAACGCTATTTGGTGTAGAAATTTCAAGACTTTAGCTAAAAGGGAAATATTGGAAAACTACAAACATAATTACCGATAATTTGCCGTTTTGCAGTTGTTTTTGTATTTCTTAAATATTTTTCTTTTCGCTGAAGTCTTGAAATTTCCACACCGAATAGCAATTTTCAATAGCTTCAATTTGATATATAGCCCGACGTTTGGGATCAAGTACTTCTGCTCATAACTCAGAAAAACTATTTTGGCTTCATCAAATCATAGGCCTTCATCATAGCAGTTAGCCTTCCAGTTTATTTATAGTTCAATGGCTCTAACCAACTCTAACCACAAGTTCATGTATATATACTAGGGTACTGCCATTTATAGACTAAGGGTAAATATCAAGATTTTGTTGGCATCTCACCCGATTGAATAATAGTTGAAGGGTATTGTAGCTGGAAATTATCGAGTGGAAATTTGTATACATTTATTAGTATGTATACCGTAGTTATATAAATTTGTAATTAATTAATCTAACTCAGTTCGAATTCAGCGATGTTTATATTGCTGTCGAATTTTCTTGCTTCTGTCAGCATTTCTGAAATGACCACCATATATGGGCCTATATGGTCACCACAGAGTTGCCTATTTTTCCCTTCAAAATTAAAAATTTGACCACGGAATGGGATCTGACCAATCACAAGGCTTCACAAATCCAGCAATGTTACTCTAAACCAATCAGAAAGCTTCAATATTCACCTATTGGCTTCATTATTACGACCAGAACGATTGGACAATATTTCAATCCCTTCATCCAATCACATCGCGGCTACTATGGCATACCTGCGAATGTATGATTGACACCTCATCGATGACGTCACGTTCGGGCCGGAATACTCGCACGCAATCTTCAAGCGAAAACACACATGGAAGTCGGGCGGTGAAAGAAGTGATTCATTTGTGTTACTTTCGTTCAAAAAGCACTCCTAAAACCTATAACACTTGTCGAGTTTGCATCCAAACACAACTGAAATATTCATCTAAGTTTTAAAGCTATCTGGATGCCTGTAATGTCCACTCACGTCGATCAGGTAACGACCAAATTTCCTCAATTTTTTTCGCTTGGTTGAGAACCGGCTACAAAATGCCGTATGAAACGACACTTTTGGCTGATAATACTCTTTTCTTATGCTGTTATTTCGCTTTTTCTACCTTGTAGCGTCTCAAAGACAGCCCTGGGAAAGGTAGGAATGAAATTTCGTACTTTATATGTGTTTAAAACTTCGGAAAATGCGATATTTTGAAGTGTTTAAATGCTCGAACCGATGACGCTTCGCAGACAAACAATGTACAAGTAATATAAACCATTATACCTACGGCGTAGAGGAAGCCGCACAATTTGTTATAAAAACGGCGTTTTATCTTTATAGGGCAAGAGTCTGAATCGAGGATTGTTACCGACGAAGATTTTGAGCAATATTTGCGAAGGAACCCCGAACAGGTTCGAATTAACATATATATATTTTTTATTCCGAGTACCATATTGCATAAACCCCCCCTAGAAAAATGCTTCCTTGCATAAATATTGTATCGTCTCTCTTAGTCAATTCTAATGTTTTTTTCTGCTATTTTGCTTTTTTAATACCTTCCTGGCGATTTGTTTGGTGATGCTGTTTAATTTTGGTGCTGAAATTTTAATTGAAATGGGGTGTTTGATGATATTTTCACATTTAAATGCCAGAACATTGCGAATCATGTTGGACAACAACCTAACATTACAGCCTCGGAAACTTACTTACCAGCGTTTTATGCACCGTCAACCGTGAACTCTGGGTTGCCGGCGATGCCGTTTCCGTACATGAGTACTGGAATTGCTGACACTTGGTCGACCAATAGCGCTTCTCTGTTTCCAAACACAAACGGTGCGTTCTCGGCAATGCCGGATCAGATGCTGCAGCAAAATCCGGCGGTGGCCGGTGCTGGTTATTTGAACGGCCTGGATCACATGCCGAACGCAGGCCTGCCTAGTAACATTGCCTATTTGAATCAGCAAGCTTTGTTTTTCCCTGGAAATACAACTGATTTATCCTGGGGAGGACAGCCTCAAACGTCGTCCGGATCAATTTTGGGGGACTTTTACCAACAACCTCCTGCAGCCGTGCATGAAAGCAACGGACAAGAAGTCGTTGAGCAAAAGGGAGTTGAACATTCTCTTGCGGGATTAAATTTGCAAGCTGATGAGCCGAACGTGAATGGTGATGCGATTCAAAATGGAGAAGTGAACACTCCAGTTCTGACTAGCAGTGGGCCACCCAAGCCAAAATCTTGGGCAGCCATTGCTAGCCAGCCTGCAAAGCCGAAACCGCCTGCGCCTAAAGTAAAACCAGCTGCCCCACCAATGCATTCTGGAAATCGGGACAGTAACTCATGGAATGGTACTAATTCGTCTGTTAAGTCTGGGGGCAAAGCTGGCGGCAACCGAGCCGGTCAGCAAAGGAATCGTTCGGGTGGTAATGCAGGTTTGTCGAACATTTCTGCGCCGAGCCAACCTGTAGTTCCGGTTTTGGCTAGACTCAGATCTCACAATGAATACAATCCGAAGGAATTCAATTTACGGTTAAAGGATGTGCGATTTTTCATCATCAAAAGTTACAGCGAGGACGACATCCATAGGTCCATCAAGTACAGTGTATGGACGAGCACGGAACATGGCAACAGGCGTTTGAACGATGCTTTTAAGGAACAGCACAAGAAGGGTCCAATGTATTTGTTGTACAGTGTGAACGGCAGTGGCCATTTTTGTGGAATTGCGGAAATGAAATCGGAGGTCGAGTACGACATTGAAACAGGAATTTGGTCTCAGGAGAAATGGAAAGGCAAGTTTGCCGTCAAGTGGCATTACGTCAAGGACGTTCCCAACAATGCATTGCGGCATATTCGTTTGGAAAATAATGATAACAAGCCGGTCACCAATTCTCGGGATACTCAAGAAGTGCCGCCAGAGAAAGGGGTCCTGGTTGTTAAGATTATTCATTCCTACAAGAATCAGACGTCAATTTTTGATGACTTTGGCCATTATGAAAAGCGTCAAGAGGAAGAGATTAAGTCTAAGGTAAGATGAATTTCGCTTTTGAGAAGAGAGCTTCTAGTTTCACATGGTTTGACCCAGGCAACTCATGCAGTAACACAAAAAGGATGAGCTTTACTAGATTAACAATCAGTTTCAACTAATTATGTAGATAACAGTCAATTTCAACTACGTTTTCACAGTATTTCACTAAAATGTTTTGAACTTTGCTCAGCCCGAAATATGATGTTGAAATTTGCGAGCAGAAACAGCAGCAAACCGAATGCTCAGCTTGCAGACTGGTTTGTGAATTTCAATATGAACTCTAGAACTTCACATCGAATTTGTAAAGTTTGAAAATTGACATTGACTGTCGGTACAGCCTTCGCTATTTGCTGTGGCATTCTGCAATTGCAGAAGCAAAATGCCAAGGCATGTTGAGATTGTTTTGACTTACTTGCCTTGGCAAAAAAGCAGCTGACTTTGCCAGGCAACGATAGGTCAATTACGAAGGCCGATGTAGGGCATGCTGCTCTATATTGGTGTAGTTAAAGTTGACATTTTTTATCGAGGTGAATTTTTTGACTGCGCATGCAGTACAAACGCTTTCTCTTTGACGAAATGTGAAAGTGAAATTGTCATTAGCGTAAAACAACAAAGTAAGACACAACAGGGTGCAATGCCATTTAATGGGTTAAAGTTCAAATGTCTAATGACCAAATTCATCTGGTATTAATTAAGTTGTGTCAGATAACTGAGGGTACTCCATTAGGCGCCGACTGCTTAATGGCTTAACAAAACTATCTGTCCATTTCTTATGTTCACCAGAATCTAAGGTCTTTTTACTTTTCAATGTGAAAGTGTTGGTTATTAAAGCCAGTCACAGACTTGACTTGCCTGTGTTCAGAATGTATTATGCTGTAATACTGCAATTTCCAATTGAGCATGGAATTGCAAAAGTTTGTTCGCTAAGTTTTTTTTGTTTGAAAACAATGTTTGTGACGTCATTCTATAATGTTACTAGGCCAGCTGATAATGTTGTCAAGTAAAATACTGTCAAGTTCACGACTATAAATAGAAACTTTTTTTTGTAACAGTTTCTATTTCTAGTCGTGAACTTGACAGTTTTTACTTTCACAACATTGTGAGCTCGCCTAGTAACATAGAATGACGTCACAAACAATGTTTTCAAACAACAAAATTTAATGAACAAACTTTTGCAATTCCACGCTCAACTGGAAATTGCAATATAGTCTGTGAAAAATTGTGGCATTGCTTGTCAAATTATCCCCAGCAGCGGTATATCACAACTGAACTTAATAGATTCTGATTGACATGATATAAATATCAACAACTTTGATTTTCAAAATCGAAATAATATTTTCTTGACACTCGATGTTCATTGTAAATTTTACTTCTCTCTGCTTCAAACTGCTAACTTTTTCGGTGCAAAAATGTTTCCAATGTACTGCAGATTAATATGAAATCTAATGGACCATTTGCATTATAGACTAAATTTTGATCTAAACGAGTCTAGACAAAAATTTCATCACAAAATTAGAGCGAAGAGCATCACAAAATTAGTAATATTCCAAAGTTTTGTTGCGAAATGTTGTAAAATGCAGATAATATAGCCTTGCGAAGTTTGCCATTTTCCAGTCATTTTACATTACATGGGGGAAGTTTATTTAAAAGAAGGGGTAGAAAAATTTCTAGTGGGGTGCAAGTGACACCACTCAGTGAGCTTCGTGGGGTTGAACACTTTATTAGAGGGGTTAGAGAGATTCTAGTGAGGGGGGGGGGGGGTTAATCCCTCTAACCCCCCAGTAAAATCCACCCATGATGTGATTTGTTTTAGTTAGCCAGAAAGGTCAGAACTTTGTTGATGTTTGAACTCAGCCAATCAGAATCTACTGAGTTGAACCCATTGAGGGGAAAGCGCTGGCGCTTAATGGGTTAACCTGCCTATGTGTCTAGTTAACCCATTGAGTCGCATTGCGCCCTACTTTATTATTTTACTCTGTCTAACGCCAGATGATTTTACTCCTCAAGGGGAGAGTGCTGGCACTTAATGGGTTAAGTATGGCCAATCAGAATCAATATAAAACAATTCTAAGTCTAGCATTCAAGAAATTGGCATTGAAAAAATTGGCAAAGTATATAATTAATTTTCTTCATTTGAGACATGTTTAGCACATTGAACTGCAATACACCCCATGCAATGCAATATAATAATAATAATAATTTAATAATTTATAAAGCGCTTTTTACATATAATGATAAAAAATTTACTCGTCAAGGGAAAGTTGTGCTTTAATGGTTGAGTAACAAAGATAACTAGCCACATGGACACTTGTGATAGAAAACTTGCGTATCTGTATTAAATTAAGGTATGTTTACATGCTGCGATTTGTCGGGCTGATTCAGCTTTAATTAAATGATATTTGAAAAATATGCTGTCATCGTCATCTTGCGACATCGTCAACTGACAACTTTCATCGTTAACATTCGGCAAAACCTGAAATCGGCCCGAATAATCGCAGCGTGTAAACGTAGCTTTACACACTAAAAAACTTGCATCTTGTAGCAAGTCTGCCAACAAGTTGTGTTAACACCAGTTGCTTGTCCCAAGTTGTCAACAAGTTTGGAACAAGCTGTTAACAACTTGTAACAACCTTGTTGATCTTATCAGACTTGTTGCAAGGTTGTTCCAACAAGTCTGATACAGTCATGATATAACAATATTGTTACAACCTTGTATGGTCAACCTTGTAACATTCTTGTTGTATCATGACTGTATCAGACTTGTTAGAACAGCCTTGTAACAAGTCTGATAACGCCATCAAGCTTGTTTCAAGTTGTTAACAGCTTGCTCCAAACTTGTTACAACAACTAGGGACAAGCAGTGCGAACACAACTTGTGAATAGATTTGGAACAACTCGTTTGCAGACATGTAACAACTTGTGCGTTTTTACGTGTGTGTATATGTTCGAGATTTTATTTGCTTATGTTTACGACAAAAAGCTGACATGTTCTGCTTGGCATTTGTTCATGTTTAACCCAATGAGCGGCAGCGCTCTCCCCTTGACAAGTGAAATGTAAGGCATTAAACACAGTAAAATAATCAAGTACACATGTAAATATCTCGCAACTTGTCAACAAGATGTGTTCGCAACAGGCTTGTAGCAAGCTTGTCAACAAGTTGGAACAATGCTGTTATTTTATCAAGTTGCTACAAGGTTGTCACTCACAACTTAATTGACCTTGCTTTTGAGTTAAATGACCTTGCTTTTGTCACAGAATAAAGACATACAGAAGTGTAACTTCCATTACAAAACCGTAAGGCGCTTTTTTACCGAAATAGCTGGCGCCCATGTTCTTCGCAAGTGCCCTAAAGAGAGGCATTCACCCCCCTGGAATATTAAATTTTCAATATGTTTTCAGGGGGGTGACTGCCTCTCTTTAGGGCACTTGCTAAGAACATGGCCACAGAGGAAGTACATACAGAGATCTGACTTCAGGTTAATTTCGCGTAAGGGGTTTCTCAGTCCGCCATGTTCTTAGCAAGTGCCCTAAAGAGAGGCAGTCACCCCCCTGAAAACATATTGAAAATTTAATATTCCAGGGGGGTGAATGCCTCTCTTTAGGGCACTTGCTAAGAACATGGCCGCCAGCTATTTCGGTAAAAAAAGCGCCTTACGGTTTTGTAATGGAAGTTACACTTCTGTATGTCTTTATTCTGTGACATGGCGGACTGAAAAAATCCCTTACACAAAATTAACCTGAAGTGAGATCTCTGTATGTACTTCCTCTGTGCTTTTGTCAAGTAATAGAATTTGATTTCCATCTTTCCATTTTTTAGGGAAAAGTGCTTGTTGGAGTGGAAGCCCCTTGAGTTGTTGTTGTTTTTCTTCATTGGACTTAAAATACGTTTAAGATTTCAGTTAACATACAAATACATTTAGACATTAAGTCATGCTTTTGCAGTAAAAGCATGATTTTTGTATAGTTGAACTTTAAGGCGAAGCTTTCTGAAGCTTTTCATAATGTGTAAGACATGAATTTGGGTTGTGTGGGACTCATAGAATATTTGATTATAATATAAGAATAACCTTGATTAGGAATGTGCTATTCTCAGTCTTGGTAAACACAAAAGGAAAACTGAAATATAAAAAATTTGAAAAAGAATAGTGCTTTTATTGTGTGACCTTGTTGTTTTAGTAGTGACATTGGCAATAACAAATTAGTTTGTCTCATTCAAAAGAACTCTTAAAATTACATATTAAACTCTATTACCGATTTGTCATATCTTGCTTAGCCTTAGTTCTCGAAATATTTAGAACGAAATTAATGAGCTGTCCGCCATCTTAGACTAATTATTGACCTCGTTAACTATGGTTTTGATGACATCAGGAGTTGGGTTAACAATATTAAACTACTCTTAAATGACCGAGTAACAATCCAAAATTGTTTGAAATGTTTTTAATCATTTCTAAATTTCATACAGCAACCAGAAACGAATTTTTGGACCCATATTTATCGCTTACTCTCAAGATAAAAAATTAGCGTGACCCCTCTCTTGGCGTAACATGCAGGGGCGTAGGAAGCACCTGGAGTTTGGGGGGCACCGGCTTGTAGGGGCACATTACTATCGGAAAGGGCACCTAAAAAATTTTTCCGGAAATGTTGTCGACGGGGGGGGGGGAGAGAAATTTCTCCTGAGGAAAATTTTCCGTCGTATCATACCGAAATTTATATTTGTGACCTAATTTTTAAAAAAAAATTGTAAATTTCCACTCAAAAACGGCACCTATTGTTTTAATTTAGTATTTACAGCGACATTAGCTTCTACAAAAGGGGCACTTTTCCTCACAAAAAAGGGCACTTTTCAACACAAAAAGGGCACTTTTTATCACAAAAAAGGGCACTTTTAGTCCTTTAAAAAAATTTGGGGGGGCACGTGCCCCCCCGTGCCCCCCGCTTCCTACGCCCCTGGTAACATGCATATCCTCAATAATCCAAGATGGCGAACAGCTCACTTTGTTCAGTCGAAATATTTTGAAAATATAAACAGTCTGTAGTAGAGTTTAATATATAGTTTTAAGAGTCTGTAGTAGAGTTTAATATATTTAACAGTCTGTAGTAGAGTTTAATATATAGTTTTAAGAGTTCTTTCAAATGAACTAAACCAATTTTTATTGCCAATGTCCTTTAAGATATTGTCCGTATTATACATTGGCGATCCCATTCGTGAAATTGTCCGACGTAGAGAGGAAACCACTGGACATTCTGTCCGACCTAAGTGAAACTGAGGTTTATTGTTTGTCCGACCTGAGTGTATTGGTGTCCGACCTAACTGTAACTTTGTCCAACGTAAATCAAAATGTACCCTAGTCCAGGAGGCTCGATCGTATGTTAAATGGAGAATCAGAGCATCAGAGTAATGTATAAAAAAAAGTAAACTGGAAATTTGTGAACAGGTGCGAGGTTTTCACCGTGGGGTTCGGAAATTCATTGCCAAGATTCAAACGACAACAAGATTAGCAGCGATTGGGGACCAGTTCCTGGTTCAAAAATATTCTCTTAGGATTAAAATGTATCTAAATTCAACAGTGACTGTATATGCGGTTAATCAGAATCAGAAAATAATCTTCGCTAATGCTTTCATTATATGTCTTTAATTTGGTGACACCTATAAATGATTGAGAGAGCTCAAATATGATTTTTTGTATGTGAAATATTTGGGTCATTTTAAAAAGAAATGTATCATAAAATTCATAAAATGCAAAATAATGATACTCCGATAAGTGCTTACCGAAAAACGTCATTCTGATCACTTTTTTTCACTGTCAATGTTTTCCGATAACGATGTCAGATGAATACTAAATTAGTTTTTCTTTGCTCGAAGAATTCATCGACCTTAGGCCTGTTTTAGGCGCCTGTTTTATACGTCGAATTTTGGTTCGCGTCGAATGCAATTAAGACCGTAGATAATTTAATGAGATGATCAAGCTTAATTCGTCTATTTTTTGAATTGCATTCGACGCGACCGAAATTCGACGTATAAAACAGAGTTATACAATATTTACAAAATCTTGATGTCCCTGTCTGCATACATGCCGCGGATCCGCCCCCGTTTTTGAAATGAATAATTTTGAAATGATTAAATTGGTTTGAAGTACATTAAAATTGTACAAAATGGTCAATTAGTGATTCAAGTAATACCAGAAGTGCTTTTGGAAAGTTTTTAAAGAAAATATATCGCTTTATAATGAAACGAAAGTGATTTTTTATAAAAAAAACTACAGTTTTGACAGTTTTCGGAAATTATCAAATTCCGCTAGACCGTGCATACGTCGAAGAAGACTGGTGACCACAAACAAAATGGCGATGCTTCAGGTAAGATTGAAAAGAAAACTTTATTTATTTTTGTTTATTTTCGCGTTCTTCTGGAACAAATAAACGTAAACAATCGTTGATGTTGTTGTCCAAGTATTGAGCTGTTGTTTCTGTTTCTTATTCAGTGGCGTCGGTTTAATTTCTTTGAAAAAGAAGCCGCCAAAGATGCAGGAACCAAGCAGCCTTGGAATCTGCTTCAGGTTTGGTTTGATCTTTGTAGTTCGTTAGGCATGTTTATCTTTATGTAAATCTGTTTGTGAAGTTTATTTTTATATTTGTATTGCTTTTCTGGTAGATGCCTTCGTTTAACTATCATTGCATGTGCTGCGTTGCCCAACAAAAATTGCACAATCATGTATTTAATAAACCTAGGATTAAAAATTACAAAATGGCTGGGATCAATGAGGCTCTGTTAGGCTTGGTATGCATCTTCTAGGGTACAGGGCTCAACATAACGGCCGGTCACTGGTCAATGACTGGCCAAATTTTTAAAATGACTGGTCAAATTTGTATGACACCGGTCATAGTGACCGACCACATTTTGAGCTTAAATATTATTTAAGGATTTTCTTCATGTTAAACTTTTCATTCGAATTTAAGTTGTTGAATTTCTTATGCCAACTGCTGGTCAGATAATTTATAATAGACAAAATTAAGATATGACGAAGTTTATATTTATAACTTCAATTGTGTTAATTATACTGTGTGCATCTCGGCATCTACAGTCACAATTGAAGTTAAGAGTGCTGCAAGCTGAAATTTGATTGTTGCTTAATACATTGAGACGATTGAGTGCGCAATGCGTTGCAGGCGGGTATCGTGGAAGTTCACTTATCAGAAATCGCATTTGACCGGTCGCAATTGGAACTGACCATGACCGGCATATGAACAATATTTTGAGCCCTGAAACCATTGCATATTGCTTGTCCGATTTTCAAAACAAGTCATGCTTGAAAACATTGCTGTATCACTTTCGGAATTTCGGAATTGTTTTCCTCAATCCATTTCCTGATTTGCCAAGTCACTGTCACAATTTAGACAGAGTTTGTGTCCAATGTCGCTGTTTCATTTTTTATATGTTGCCATTCAAGGCAATGTTGTGAAAAAATTGCAAATTATTAGCACTTCTCTGAGAAAACAAATTCTCAACCAATCCTGGAACCTGCCTTGTACCAGGTGCTATGTTGCTACTATATGGAGCGATTGGGCACAAGGCATTCCTGGAACTATTTTGTCACCGACTCACTGTGCAGCAATGAAAAGAAATAGGAAAGAAAAAGATAAAATTTATCAAATAAAACTGGTGAAACGGCATCGTTTTCATCTACTCACATAAATATGCACAAGTTGTTACAAGTCTGCAAACAAGTTATATTACAATTCTGTTCACAAGCGTAGACAAGTTGTGTTTGCACTGCTTGTTCCCAGTTGTTGTAACAAGTTTGGAACAAGCTGTTAACAACTTGTAACAAGCTTGATGGCATTATCAGACTTGCTACAAGGTTGTTCTAACAAGTTGATATAGTCCTGATATAACAGCAATGTCACAAGGTTGATGACACAAGGTTGTAACAATATTGTTATATCATGACTGCATTGGACTTGTTGGAACAACCTTGTAACAAGTCTAATAATATCAACACGGTTGTTACAAGATGTTAACAGCTTGTTCCAAACTTGTTGACAACTTGGGACAACCAATGCGAAGACAACTTGTTGATGGCTTGTTGGCAAACTTGCTACAAGATGCGAGATTTTTATGTGTGTTAACTAACAGTAAAAAGATGATCAAAATGTGCTACATTTCACCACGCTTCTCTGTGGTGGCGGTGAATATGTAGGGGTTGCAATTGCCAATTCCAGCAATACACTAAATTTTGATCTCAGATAGGCAAGAAGAACAAAATCCATCACCACAGCTAGAAAGAGCATGTTAAAATTAATAACATTACAAAGTTTGGTCGTGAAATGTTGTAAAATGCGGAAAATATAGTCCTGCGAAATTTGCAAATTTTGTATTTGTATTAATACGTGTGGAAAAATGCACCACATTTGGGCCGAAAGTGGTGCATTTTCCCGCACGTAATACAAATTAATACAAAATTTGCGAATTTCGTAGGGCTATATTTTCCTCATTTTACAACATTTTGCAACAAAACTTTGCAATTTTACTAATTTTAGCAATATGCTCTTTCTAGCTGTGCTGATGGATTTTGTTCTTCTTGCCTAGATCAAAATTTAGTCTATAGCTGCAATTGTCCATTGACAAGTGCATTAATTAAGGTTTCATGATTATGTTGTTGACAGGATGTGAACATTGTTGCCACAACAAGTGGAAGAGGACAATTAATATTTGGTGATATCCTTTTTAAAAGCCAAACATGATTTTAAACCATTGAACTGCCAAATGTATTTGCATTTAATGTGTCACTTATACTGTACATAAATATTGCAAAAATTCCTTGACACCTGCTTAGATATCGAAGGAAATATATTTTTTCTTGATCGAAGTTTAACATCGACAAGTTTTAAAGCTTTTGAAATCAGAGTGCTGTTTCTTTGTCAATTACGACAACACAGCATTCTTGTGTCGATCGGGGTAAGTAGAACTGGATGTCATTGAATATATGGCATCCAGAATAGACAACTTGCAAGTTAGACTAATTTTTTATTCTATTTCAGAACCATCCTCAGAGATACGAAAAACCAGTTTCATATTATTCTGACACTGCAATCGAACAACGAAAAGTTCGTTGGCTCGAGCGGGATTTGAACACGCATCTTCGGATATCTAGACCGCCGCTCTACCCATTGAGCTATCGAGTCAACGGGGATTGGTAGCGAGTCTTATCCAATTTAAGTGCACGAAATATTTTCGTGACGATTTAACGCTTGTCTTAGAGGATGCGCAGTGTTTCAATTCTAATTCAGAACCATCCTCAGAGATCTGGGCAATAAAAAGTAAATTCCAGTGAAGAACTTATTAAAATTAGTAAAATTGCAAAATTTGGTTACGAAATGTTGTAAAGCTTGGAAAATATAGCCTTGCGAAGTTTGCATATTTTGTATATGTTTGTATTACGTGCGGAAATTGTTACCATTTTTGAGCCGAAAATGGTAACAAGTTTCGCACGTAATACAAACGTATACAAAATTTGCGAACTTTGCAAGGCTATATTTTCCAAGCTTTGAGCTATCGAGTCAACAAGCAAGCCATTGAGCTATCGAGTCAACAGGGATTGGTAGCGAGTCTTATCCAATTTAAGTGCACGAAATATTTTCGTGACGATTTAACGCTTGTCTTAGAGGATGCGCAGTGTTTCAATTCTAATTCAGAACCATCCTCAGAGATCTGGGCAATAAAAAGTAAATTCCAGTGAAGAACTTATTAAAATTAGTAAAATTGCAAAATTTGGTTACGAAATGTTGTAAAGCTTGGAAAATATAGCCTTGCGAAGTTTGCATATTTTGTATATGTTTGTATTACGTGCGGAAATTGTTACCATTTTTGAGCCGAAAATGGTAACAAGTTTCGCACGTAATACAAACGTATACAAAATTTGCGAACTTTGCAAGGCTATATTTTCCAAGCTTTACAACATTTTGCAACCAAATTTTGCAATTTTACTAATTTCATTATGTTCTTTTAGCTGTGGTGTTTGATTCCCTTCTCTTTACTTAGATTAAAATTTAGTCTAACATGCAAGACTAAGAATACGCTAGATTTCGCTAGATTTCGCCACCAATTTTATGATTGAATTACCAATTTTGTAAATCATGATTTCAAAATGTCCAAAACCTTGATATTTTTTGTGAAAAATCTGTTTTATTAGGAAGACGAAGAGGGAATTAATCCGCTGATAAAAGTATGGAATTTAGACAAGGTTTGTTACTTGCTTTATGCATTAATCATATAGAGGGCAAACTTTCTCAAATACGATTGGCTAATGATGCGGGCATTTTTTCCTAATTCAGGGCAAAATTACTTGCACCTGATTGGCCGAGACGCAAACGCGGGAAGTTTCTTGTTTTAAATAGCAATACAAACAATTGCTTCTCGCTTTGTCGTTGCGGATAATGATGTTATTGAAGAATTAAAAACTTCTAGTGAAAACCCGAATAGTAGAAAAAGTACAATTTTATGGGTTGGAGTATTTAAGAAATGGACAACATTAAGGAACATCGGCAAAGACATAGAGACATACGAGGTTCAAGAACTTGACAAGTTCACAATTTACTTACGAGTAAATTTTGCCCTCTATGATTAACAAGCAATCGCACAGTTCCTCGTAAAATTAAGGTTTAATTTCACTTGTGGTTTCAAAGTTTGAGAACACGCACGCGTGAAATTAAACCTTAATTTTACTTGGCCCCATGCGATTATCTATACTAATTTTTAGTGCGTGAAATTTTTAACTTTATCTGTGCACAATAAGGCGTCGTATCGAAACTCCAACTTAAATTTAATGGCTAAATGTGACTTTGTTTCCAATCGTTAGACGGACAAGATGGGAAATCCAATGTGCATGAGGATCACAAGAGCTATCCCTGGGAACAGGCCTGTTGCAGTAAGTACAAAGCAGTCATGGTTGTAGACATCGAGCAGGGAGTTCATCTGACTATGAAAAAAACAACCCGAAAACTTTTCCTATTTTTTAGTCGTGTTTTGTTTTTCGCACAGGCCTTAAAATATCTTTTCCAGGCCCGTCTGACAAAATGTCCGGTGACCTTCAGTTCATTTTTGACTCGGAAATAAGTCTGAATGACCCAATTGAATAAACGGTAAATGTTGTAAAAATATTGAATAATTTGTTTCTTTCATACTTATTTCCAAGCCAAAATTAACTTGCTTTCCAGAACAGCAGTATCAAAAAGACCCGTTTTCCACTTCACCATTTCGCTCGCCGCCCCGTGCTCGACTACGTTAAAACAACATTTCCAGTTGACCTTTTATACAATAGTACTCTGATTTTCCATTTAACACACAAGTTTCTTGTCCTGGGCTATAGGGTACATTTTGATTTACGTTGGACAAAGCTACAGTTCGGTCGGGCACCAATACACTCGGGTGAGTCGGGTCGGACAAACAATAAACCTCAGTTTCACTTAGGTCGGACAGAATGTCCGGTGGTTTCCTTTCTACGTCGGACAATTTAACGAATGGGTCGGACAATGTCCGTGACCGACTGATATTTTAAGGCCTGTTCGCAAGGAAAATTGTAAGGATGTAGTCAAACTAACATAGTGCTGTGCAAACTCCGGTTTTTCATCTCCGGCTCCGGCCGAATTACAGCTCTGAGCTCCAGCTTCGGCTCCGGCCACATCATAAAATATTAAATAAATGTTTTACGATCAGAGAACATTTATTAATATTATTATGAATAACCTTTTTCGCGCATCCTAATTATCAGTTAACATAACTCAGGAAACAAAACAGTGAAAACACTTAACCACGCAGAAAATATATATATGGAAACCAGCCTCGAAAAATCTTTGACACGAAGCATGACGCGAGGCATGACGCTAACACTCTCAGACTCCACAGCGCAATTGTTCGCACGCAAACAAAGTACTCTATCATTTTCAAAAGGTTGATATTTATTTGTTTTGTACTTTTTCGTTATCTACAAGACATGAATACACAGACTATGTAGCGCTAAGTCAGATGGCTTCATGAAAGCATGACGTTTGTAAGTTGCGATCGTATTACAGCTTTTCGACGCTGTTCCTGTGAGCTGTGGCAGTTTGAGTCTATGATGAATTCATTGAACAGCAATTGGCAGTTTGCAGTAACTAACAATCGTTTGACATTTGTCTCATTTCATATTGTTTTCTTGTCATTTTGCCGGAGCTGGGAAAACGTAACTCCGGCTCCGGGCTCCGGCATACAAAAGTCGGCTCCGGCGTCAGAAAAACCGCCGGAGCTCCGGCAGAACTCCGGCTCCGGCAACTCCGGCGCACAGCACTAAACTAACATAGATTCAAGTTTTGTTACCATTATTAATTAGCACAGTTTTTGAACTGTTTCAATATAACTATGCAATGAATGATGTTGCCAAGTATTTGGCACGCCTAGCTATGGGTCATTCCAGCTATAGGCGAAATTTTGATCGAGACAAGAACGAAACCATTACCATACTCACCATAGTTGGAAAGAGCATCTTAAAATGAGTAAAATTGCAATGTTTGGTTGCGAATTGTTGTAAAATGTGGAAAATATAGCCCTGTGAAGTTCGCAAATTTTGTATATATTTGCGCCGAAAGTTTTTTGAGCCGAAAGTGGTTATTTTTACCGCGCGTAATATAAATACAGTCGAACCCCTATAAGCGGACACCTCAAGCGGACACATATCTCAGGTCCCATTCGTTTTCTTTACTAAAATACTATTATCATAACCCCTATTAAGTGGACACCCCTCTTTAACGGACGCGAACACCTTACTTGAAGTCCCAATGGACAGATCAACCTCTCTTAAGCGGACAGATGACAGATTGTCTGATAAAATGTATTCAATATTCGACAGTAAATAACAATTGAGATTAATTTACATGGCACATTGACAATGACACATCAACTTGGCGCGAAGACATCAGAGCCAAGATTATTGAGGAAGTGACGAATGAGGGCGAAGGACTGTGAGCCGTTAGCCGAGGAGCCGTAAGATGTGTGTCAGATCACTGATGACAACGACTTGAACGAAGATAATGAATTTGACTGGTCTCTTAACGAACCAGTCATTAAATCTTCCTCCGAAGCCCTTAAAGTTGTCGAGCGGCTGGTAGAATTCGCACAATTTCGAGATTTGGAAGAACTTTCCAACGCCATTTTTATGTAAATGTCTGCGTGAGCCTCGAAAGCAAACTTGTATCGATTCCTTTTTTATATGACTGTGAGAGACGTATACATTTAAAACATTTTCTAATGAACTTTTATGTACAAAGAAATTTTCATTTTACACTAATTATTTGCTAGATATCTTTTACTGTTTTGATACTCAAATTACACACCTAATTACACACCTTTGCCTCCTGCTGTGTTTTTCTACATACCCCTTTTAAGCGGACACCCCTTTTAAGCGGACACCCCTTTTAAGCGGACACCCCTTTTAAGCGGACACTTAGACGAGGTCCCGAAGGTCTCCGCTTAATAGGGGTTCGACTGTATATACAAAAATTTGCGAACTTCATAGGGCTATATTTTCTTTATTTCACAACATTTAGCAACCAAACTTTGCAGTTTTACTCATATGAAGACACTCTTTCTAGCAGTTATGTTGGATTCCGTTCTTCTTGCCTTGATCAAAATTTAGTTTATATAGCTGGAATCACCCACTGGGCTACCTGCTTGCACCTTCGAATTCATTGGCACTTTTGTTCACATGATTTGTTTGTCTTAATTTTTCTCTTGTAGGTATCGTGTTTGGCTGTGTATGAAAATCTCACTCAGATGGCGGTCGGGTTCGAGGATGGCAGTGCTGTTGTTTATAAAGGGGACGTGACCAGAGATCGGTGAGCTATGCCGATTTTCTCATTGGTTTTGGTATACTATGTACATTGTACTGATCTTGAATCATCTTTACAGGCACAGCAAGTCCCGTGTTATTCATCAAGACAACCCACCGGTTACAGGTGAGTGTAATTGGCAAGTCCACTTTGAAATTATCTGTTCTAAATTGTTATCCATAGAGGTCCAGTAAGAATCCTCTCTTATTGATCCAGTGTTACTACAGGAGGAAATCTAAACTAAACTAACTTTATTTATACACTAGATATAGCTCTATCAATTCTAAACTGTTCTTCCTAGAGGTCCAATAAGGGACATCTCTTATTGATTCAGTGTTACTACAGGAAGAAACCTAAACTAAACTAACTTTATTTATATTGGATAGCTCTATCAGTTCTAAACTGTTCTTCCTAGAGGTTCAGTAAGAGTCTTCCCTTATTGATCCAGTGTTACTATAGGAAGAAACCTAAACTAAACAAACTTTATTTATATCCAGATGATCTTGATACGCGGAAAAGTACTGGCACTAGTTGTCAAATAGAAATCCATTTTGTGATTAAAACAACTGAATATCTCCTGTGATATACTTTATTTCGATTCCATATTTTTGTCAGAGCTATAGTTCTCATAACCAAACATAATTACAAAATTTCAACTAGTTTCATAAAGAATAACGAAAGATATAATTGACTGAAGACATCAAAATGGATTTCTATTCGGACAACCCTTTCTGAGCGCTGATTGGCTAAAATACGAACACGAGATCACCTGGATTGGATAGCTCTATCAGTTCTAAACTGTTCTCCCTAGAGGTCCAGGAAGAGTCATCTCTTATTGATCCGGTGTCACTATGGGG
>CACRXK020004328.1:0-32180 GCA_902702795.2 Paramuricea clavata | reverse complement strand
CATCGTGGATTGTTTCGCTGTAAACGATTACCTTTCGGTATCAACTCGGCCAGCGAGGTATTTCAGCATGCTATCGAGAATGCCATTCGAGGGATAGACGGGTTCGTAACATCGCGGATGATATAATTGTTTGAGGGTCAACACAACAGGAACATAATTTACGGTTAGAGCAGTTATTTGCTCGCTTAGACGAGTCCGGCTTAACCGTAAATAATGACAAATGTCTATTTGATCAGAGAGAACTTTGGTTCTATGGCTTTCTCCTTACTGATTCAGGCATAAAAGTTGATCCAAGGAAAGTTGATGCAATTAAGCATGCTAAGGAACCAAAGGACACAAAAGAACTCCGTAGTTTCCTAGGGCTAGCAAACTATTGTTCCAGATTCATCAAGAACTTTTCAAATCTTACATCCCCCTTGCGAGAACTTACTGTAGCCAAAACACCCTATGCATGGACACCTAGACACACAGCAGCATTTGCTGCTATTAAAGAAGCTATACAGAAAGACTGTATCATGCATTTTTATGACCCAAATCAGAAAACATGTCTAACAGTCGATGCAAGCCCCACAGGTCTTGGAGCAATATTGTCTAACATTGACAGAGCAGGTAATTTGCATAATGTAGCATATGCCAGTAGGTCACTCACTCTAACTGAACAACGGTATTCACAAACCGAACGAGAGGCCTTAGCCGTTGTCTGGGGTTGCGAACGGTTTCACATGTACCTAATTGGTGCAGAATTCACAATTTGCACCGATCACAAAGCCCTTGAGGTAATTTATTCACCCAAATCCAAACCACCTGCTCGGATTCAACGGTGGGCTCTTCGCTTACAACAATACAAATTTAATATAATATATCGCAAAGGCGAAGGCAACCCTGCTGATCTACTTTCTAGACAACCACTACCTGTAGTATACACTGAACATTGTGACATTGCGGAACAATATATCAATTTTATAGAGAAGAACACCATCCCCAAGGCCATGAGTATCGAGTCCATTATTGCAGCAACTGCAGTTGATCCAGAAATGCAATTAGCGATTGAAAGTATCCAATCGGGTGTCTGGGCAAAGCATCATCCCTTTTATGCAGTGAGAGAAGAACTCGCTGTCACACTAAACAGTCTCTTGCTCCGTGCAAATAAGTTGATCATTCCAACAAGGCTTAGAAATGAAACCATGACACATGCCCACAAAGGTCATCAGGGCATCGTCAAAACAAAACAAGCCCTGAGGACGAAAGTGTGGTGGCCGCGAATTGACAAAGATGCGGAAGAGTTTATTAAGCATTGTCACACATGCCAGTCTCTCGGGCATGGTGATCCGCCACCGCCTCTTCAACAACACAAATTGCCCTCCAAACCATGGGATAGACTTCACATGGATTTTTGCGGTCCATTTCCCACGGGGGAAACACTTTTTGTTGTCATTGATTCATATTCAAAGTTCCCAGAAGTGGAAATAATGAAATCCACTACTGCCAGCGCCGTCACGAATCGCCTGGACAGAATTTTTGCAGTTCATGGCATTCCCACTGAAATCTACTCGGACAATGGTCCACCGTTTGCTAGTGATGCAGTGAAGAAATTCATGCGAAATCGCGGAATAAATCACTGGCTTGTAACACCTTATTGGCCACAGGCCAACGGGGAAGCCGAGTCGTTCATGAAGCCCCTCGGTAAGGCTGTAAAAGCAGCGAAAATGGAAGGAAAGGATTGGAAAGAAGAGCTACATGGTTTTCTGTTAGCTTACAGAACTACACCACACTGTACCACCGGGGTAGCACCAAGTCAACTGTTGTTCAATCGCGAAGTTCGTACGAACATGCCAACTTTTGTAAAAGAGGGGGATATTGATTACAAGATTTTACACGAACAGGCTAAGATAAATACGTCAGAGAAGCAGTCGAAAGCGCAGCAGTATACAGATAAAAGACGACGAGCTCGGAAAGCAAACATCGAAGTAGGAATGAAAGTTTTGGTGAAACAAGAACGAAAAAACAAATTTAGTACTGTTTTTGATCCAACACCTTTGACTGTAACGAAAGTTAATGGCAAAAAGATAACCGCAGCGAGACACGATCTCACTACCACCAGAAACGTATCGCATTTCAAAAGATTTTACTCGAAAGACGAAAGTGCTGATGAACAGGAATGTGATGACAGCGCTAGCGATGTAACGGACGATGAAGATAATAACGAACAGCCACAAGATATTCCACGAAGGTATCCGGCAAGAGTACGAAGAAGACCTCGGTTCTTGCGCAAAGAAACTTAACTGTTAAAATATTGGTACTATTGTTTAGGTTGACATTTAAACCAGAACTATTGAATTTTGGTCATAATTTAGGTGCATGATTGTTTGCACAAGTATATTTCATATTCTAAAGTAAAAGGGAGATGTTGTGTTCTAGTAGCGGAAGTGCGTATAGACGGAAGTGAACTGGGTAGCGGGATTCGGGGAAGAGACACGAGGCATAGATGAAGGCGATGTATATATTTCATAATAGTTTCCTATAAGTATTAACGTTCACATTACATATCTATATTGTTTCTTACAATATAACACTGGAGTCCACAAAACGAAAATATATATTACCGACAGTAAATAATATTTTCCGTCGGTATGCTTGCGTGAGTATTGGACATGTATGGTGTAAATAGCTGGGGGGGATTAGTACCCTCGCATGGCGCTTCGCGCCGTCAGCTCAGGGATAATTGGTCTCTGCTTGACGAGTAAATTGACAAGTAAAATCGTCTGGCATTAGAAAGAGTAAGATAATGCAATGCAGTGGATTAAAATAACTCAAAAGTTTGAGACAAGTCAATTGTGAAGAACATACTGTACCTGACCCAGTCTTTCTATACCCATCAAATTTTTCCATGGGTGCAACAGACTCAAAAAAATCTCTTGGTCGTGGAAAGGGTTTGATGGATGTAATCTTTCATCACAGATATTGCACATGTAACATGACAAACCACATTGATGACATCTAACATTGGCATCACTTCCAAAACAGAATGAACATTTGTCTGAGTGGTGGTTTTCATCAGAGACAGTTAAAAATAGAGCTCCGTCCTTTTGTCCAATCTTCCTGCATATCAGTCATTCTTTTTGTCCAATTTGATTTCACATATTCTGTGCTACCCATGGATTCCAATAGAATTTTACAATGAGTAATCAAATCATCCAAGCTTTCGCCTACCAAGCAATACAAAAACTGATGAATAATAAAACCATGTAGGCTCAAAATTAGCCTTTTATGATGGCTAACATAAAAATGGCTAGTATAAAAATGTATTTATACAGTTCATTGCTTGCATGTCTTATTGTGAACATTACAGTTATAATAATCAAATTACATAATTATTATGGCATATCATCATTCATTACATTATGGCATAATTGATACTTTCTGTATTCCTAACATTCTGTTCTATATAAATAATTTTTATTTGGTTATTATTATAAAATACTTTATTAGCATGACCATAATTTACGGAGGGTTTAAACTGCAGGTTGCAGGTGTGCAGGTGCAGGTTGCAGGTGTGCAGGTTGCAGGTGTGCAGGTGCAGGTTGCAGGTGTGCAGGTTGCAGGTGTGATATTCTAGTACAAGATCAAAACTTAACATTCATCAACAAGTGTGAAGTTTGAATTCTCTTTTATAATTGATTTTGTCACTCTTTGCGAGAAATGTCCGCCATATTTAATTCTTAGCTCAAAAACACCTATATCCCATACTATCAATGGTTTTCCCCATACCGCCAAAAACATAACTATATTGCGGTGCCCAAGTTTGGTGGCACCGCATTATATTCTGCCTGTGAGTTTGTTAGTTAGTTTGTTTGTTCGGATCAATACGTTTCCTTAATATCCTAGTAAACATTCCTTGCACGTGCTCTGAATTTATTCATTTTTTGGGAAAATTAATTAATCTTGGACTCTCAGGACCGACTGTTTGCTGGGCTTTGTCTCGGGTTTTATGCGTCAAACAAGGGCAAAAATACCACCGTTCGAATCAGCGTAAAGGGTTGTATTTATGGATGGAAAATTGGTTTCAAAATTGTTTTCTGAATTCCTTTTTTCGAGGAAAGTTTTCTTTCCAATTAATCTCGGACTCTCACGATTGACTTTTTGCTGCGCCTTATTTCTGATTTTATGCGCCCAATAAAAAAATATATCACCGTTCGATTCAGTGCAAGAAATTGTACTTAGGCATGCCGAATGTACCACTAAACAACAGTATTTTAGCGATTTATGGCCTTCGAAAGAGATTGTATTGTTGAAAAATCGCTCAAAATTATTAAATTAATTAAAAATGCAATACGTTTGATCTTTGACAACTTTGGTATAATTTTACCTGTGTACTGGAAGGCAAATTTTATTGAATACATGTATTGCGTAAACTTATTATTACAGTACAATACAACTGCTGCGAGAAAGAACTTCAAAATATTTCCGACGATGTTCTATTATAGTTCAACATCTTCAACACAGATCAATGTCAACAATTTTAACAAAGAACAATGAAATATAAACGCACCGTTAGCTACTGTACTAATAGTATAGTTTCCACAGTTGACAACTCTACAAGTCAATTCCAAACTCTTTTCTCAACTGGGCTCGTTGTAAATCGTCCAGGTCTAGGGCAATATCACTGGGTACTTGTACGCGGTTTCCAGTAACATCTGTGTTCTTTTCACGGAGGCATTTCATCCTTGGGTGATAATAAACCATCTCCTTCTTTGCCGAAATCTGGATTGAACGTTTGCCGCGTGGAGTATACGCTCGGTACTCGCGTCTTGCAAGGACAATATTCCAGGGAGAAGGAGGTACAACGCTGACGTCTTGCCTGACACTTCCCCCACATCCATAGCATTTCCGCATCTTCGTATTTTTCACAAAGACTACTGTCCAGTTATCTGGGTCCGGAAAGTTAACGAGGTCAGTATGAGCGAGTGGATCATTAAATTCTGCAACACTTCGCTTTCCTTTAGTTGTTGACGACTTGCGCTTTCTGACCGACTGATTTGGTTTTTTTCCAGCTTTTCCAGAAGGCTGTACTATTGCAGATATATTGGGCTTGTAATTTCTGACAACTTCATTCAATTTTCCTTCATTGTACGCCACTGCTATGATGTGAGCACACAGGCCGAGATCTGAGAAACGTTTACAATCGCACTTGACAGGACAGTTTTTGTTAGTTACTGTCACACGGTGGAAATCAGAAGTACTTGTTGATATGACAACTCTGGCATTCTTCATACCAGGTGCTTTTCCAACACCCTGCTTATTTACAATCTTTTCAGCATTGCTCCACGATCCTCTGAATATGATGGGCAGATTTGTCTTCTCAAAGTCACCCAAAGACAATTTCCCTCCTTCAGCTAAAGTTTTTCTTTTGTCGGATGTAATCGTGTCGCATCCAGATGTTGTCGGTCTGGTGACTTGAGAAGCTTCCGAGCGATAGTTGATTTGCTCATCTAATAAAACAACTTCATTCTCACTTGATTGGTCGTCTTCAATGGTGATATCAAGAACAGATTTGCCCTCAGATTTCTCACTTGACTGGTCGTCTTCAATAATGATATCAGGAATAGATTTGCCCACAGCACTTGAAACAGTCTCTGCTTCAACAGTTGCAATTTTTGTGGCCGGTTTGTACTTGGTATCCACCATCCTGATTCTGGAGGTCTTCTCGTTATCACTCAAGGTGTTCCAAATGGGTGCAGCGGTGTAACATAACGCATATTGATCGCTCAGGCGATATGGCCCTAAGCCAATAATAGCTCGGTGAATATTTCGACGAGTCTGCTGGAGCATGTTGTAGTAGATTTCCCCCGCTTCAGCCATTGTACAATCAAGATCCCTCGCGCCAGTTGGGTTACAGGTTGCTTTTTCATTTCGTATTGCTACCTTGAAACGATGGTTAATGCTCTCTGTTGCATTGTCATAAAAGAAGTCGTCACCAAGACCTACTCTTCGTCTAACCGGAAGAATCATCCTCTCTTTCATTTCATGAGACAGGTAAATATCAAAGTAGTGCGAGAACTGCGGTTCAGATGTATTTCGTGCCTCCATTTCACACATTTTCCATTCCGGTTTCAGGTGAAGAACTTTAGCGTCGAATTCTGCGGCGGACAGGCAATCAATCAATCCCTTTTCCTTTGTGGTTTCACTGCCAAAGATATCCTTCATGAACTTATTGCGTGCCTCTCCTGTGATACCCAATGATGTTAATTTCCTGGTGACATCATCTTCCGCATGCTTCTTACACACAATCACCTGAACGACAGGGCATACTTTTGCAAATCCATTTGCAAATCCTTTAAACCGATCAGAGCCAATTGCTAGGATATCACCAATGTCCTGGTTTACCTCTTGCAACGTTTGGGCAAAGTAGAGAAACTGCCCAGTATCTTGTTTTGCGTGAAACAATGCTGGACCAGGAAGCGACGGACTTTTCTTGGAACCCAACTTCATCCACCAACTTCAAATGCTTGTACGTTGTTGTAGTAACGTAAAATGGACCGACATTAAAGGTTGTGTCGATAGTAAATGGTGAAAACGATTCAGGATTCGTGCAAAAGTCAACAACATCTTGCACAACGTTCTCAGTTAAAACGACCATTCGCGGATGAGGAGTCCACTGAAGATTACGAATATACGAGTTTTGTTTTGACAGTTGCAGCAAGGTAGCCATTTCGTCGATATCAGATTTCTTGCGCTGCTTATGACGCTCATATTTTATTTGGCCAATGCTCCGAGGTAGGTCAGCGGTACAGGCAAATTCCATACCTCCTGCTTCCTCAAACAAATCATCGAAAATGGCGCTTGGTGTTTTATGAGATTTGATACGATCACGTATTTTTTGTTTTGCTCCCTCGCTAGTTCGCATCTTCTTACACGGACTTACTTCATGAGCTTCATCTTCAAACAAATAACGTACGAGGACAAACACGCCTTCTCCTCGGAAACTGGAAACTTCGTAAGTACGTTTCTTGAAGTCTTTGTGCTTTTTATGTCCCCAGTAGACAACTTTCACCAAAAATTCACCACGTTTGAGTGGCGGTCGATCTTTTAATGAGCGTTCCATAGCGGACATACTAACAATCTTGTCATTCTTTACGGTAAATACTGTACCACAGTGTCCCAAATTCCGAAAATTGCCAGTATTGTCCTCAAGATAATCTTTTCGTGCTTCAAGCTTACTCGTATCAATCACAAAGGACGCGTCTTCTGTTACACCTAACGGACGTTCGACGCATATTCTGTCAGCATCAACGCTAAGTTGGATGGCATGAAGAACTTCCGACATTTTGAAGTCTTTTTTCCCCTTCGAATAGTACGGAATATTTGGGTTGTCATTGTAATATTCCAATGGTCTAAATGGAAAAAGAAACAAACATTTAAAAGCACGCAATGATTTGGCAACTCTTCTGATCCAAAATCATAAAATTTAAATGCGTTATTAACATGAACGCTGGATTATTCTAATCTGCCATATACGTAACTGAATAATCGTAAATAAATTCTACCTCAGTTCCTCTTCAGAATCGCTAACAATAGCGATACTTTCATCTGAGAATTCTTCTAGATATAAAGATGTAGAATTGTGAAACTTGTGTGATATCATATTTGAATTAATACTGAAAACTTATTCAAAATAATTATATCATTGGTTAATAATAATTATTTAATCATTATTAAACTACTTTACGCATTTCTATTGGCTAATAGCCGTTATCTATTACTGAAAAGATGCATGGTTGTTGCAAAGCAACGAAATTCGTCACTATATAAAAAACCAACTGCATGAATCTACTGACTGTTTTTGCCACCTTGTTTTATCTTGTTACTGTTCAGTTATAATGTATACAGATGTCAGAACGTGGTCTACAGAGTGACTGAAAAAAGTTTTACTTACCAAAAGTATCATAATTTTCATTGTCACTAAAAATTAAAATTAAAATAAACATTACTTCTGTTTGCATTTCTGTGTAATTTTCGATTATCCAATAAATCACACCTGATATTGAGGTCAGAATAATTTAACAAAATCCCTACATTGATATGGCGTGCCCTACCCTGAGAAGAAGCAACATTTCACCATATAATATTGGTCATTGGATGAGCAGACTTGGAATGATCACAATATAAATTGCAATATTAAATAGAGCAAACCTAATGACTGAAACAGCATTTTCATTTCTGACATTAGTACTGTTAAGTTCTAAAAAAATAAAAATGTAAAATATATTCCCGAGCCTGCGAGAGTTACTAATATTGGGTACAACACCCAGGAATGGGAACACCAGCAAAGTGAAAAGTCATTCTGACTATAAATATTTCTATTGTTCTAACAGGCCTGTACCTTATGCGCATGTGCGTGACTGGAATATTTATTTTGGTTTTCACTTGTTTCCATCTACCAAACTGACATTGCAAAATTTTTCCGCTTTTTAATATATTTTTCTTCTATTTTTCTTAATCAATTTGGTTAGGGTAATAAGGTATTATGTTTTTGACATTTACGCGAGGTTTTAATTTGCTAGAAAATATGCAAATGGTTTTAATTTGCCTATAAACACCAAGAAAAGTATTCAAATTTTTCAAAAAATACTGAATATCGCACAAGCTAGACCTGGAACAAATGCTAGACTTTAGTACTTGATGGAACGTAGTGGAAAGAGTCTGGGTACGAGCAGTGCTGTAGAACTGAATTTACCAGAGGGGGGGCTCTCTTGAGGAGCGTGAAGCCGTGAAATCGTAAAAAAACGTGACGTCATATGACAACCAGGGGTGAGCCATACGATGACGAGGGGTGACCAGGGGTAAACCTATAGCCCTTACCGGGCGGCATTTTTTATGGGGAGGGGGGGGGGGCTAGCGAACGCCGAAGGCATGAGCCTTCTGGGACTGGGAGGTCCGGGAAATTTTTAAATCTGAGACTTCTCAGAGCCCCGGAAATGCAATAAAACCTGCTAGTTTCTCTTAAAAATTTCTTGAACGAGTCTTAAGCAAGCCATTATATAAGGGTAAAATTTATTCGCTTAGTACATTTTCCTTGAATAGATTTTTTCTTCGAAATTTAATACTTTATTAAAGCGTAATTTAAATTGCATTTTCCATACTTATCGTCCTTTTCTTTCTTAGAAATGTTTTTTCTGGAAAGTGCAAGCCCACTAATACATGACAAGAAAATAATAAATGAAAACAAACACCTGTCCAGCGTACTAATGAAGACTGAACTAATCTACATAATTATGTGCAAGGAATAACTAACGTATTTTAAAAAGTCTGTGATAGTCGAAACTAAATATAATTCAAAAGTCTGACTAATTCTGCTGGAGTTTTTTAAAACCAAAACTAAATATTTTTGTTGAGATTGTATCAGAGATTCTGCTCCGTAAATGAACCAAAATGACGTTTTCTCTTGTCGTTCTGGGACATGAGTACATTCGGTATTTAGTATCGCCAGATGACTGAAGCTCCTCTGTGACATAATAAATTTTCGATTTTCTAAAGTAAAACGGGGGCTCAGCCCCCCAGAGTTTGAATAAGGGGGGCTCCGCCCACAAGCGACCCCCCCCCTCCCCACTTTTACAGTACTGGGTACGAGGTTGGATGACACGAACAAAATTTGGTAAAGATATCAGGATGCAGCCTAGTCCCAGCCTCTCTCTCTTTCTCTGTACGCTGCTTTGATATATTTTAATAAGTCCTAAAAGTTTTATGCCTGGGTTAGCAGATTTCGGTAAAATGATCCCTGATTTCAAAAAAGTGGTCCCTGGCTTGGGTACCAAGCATACCACATTTGTAAATAGAAAAAGTTGTGGAAATTTCCTTTGCGTTTATAATTAAGTCATTAGTTTCGCTCTAATGCTCTCGGAACAATGAAATAGGCTACGTTTCGCTACCATGCGGTCAGAATGGAATAACGGGCTAAATATGACTCGTGTTTACTAAAATATAAAGCCATTAAATGCTATCTAGAAGCTTGAAAATTATGCCGAGTTTTCGACTAAAAATGTTTTGACAACACAGTCATGTCAGGCAAATATTTCCAATCTCCTTAGCTACTTAAACCTGTCAAGTAGAAAGCGTAGTTGCGTATACCAGTATTGTCTAGTGTTGATCGCAACTTGCGAGTATATAAATAACATCAACGATTATACGACAAAACTGTTTTGAACATTCTACCATTGCTCAGACTCAGTATCGTAAATTTGTATATCATTTTTTTGATTGAGTACATTTTTAATACAGTTTCAATTTGGTTATGTAAACATCGAACATGATCAACAAACATTGTCGTATTTACAAGGTTATTTGTATATTATATACAAATTTTCCGCCATATCAAAAATACTGAAATCTACTAGGAGTTCTGAAGCACCTTTAGCTGTGAGGTCCGCCTAGGTCCCAGTCTCGTACTACATTCACGTTTTTTTTCGCGCTTGCTTCATAACGACTGGGACTAGGCTGATCAGAATGTATTTGCACTGTCAACGTAGTACAACAGGGTTAACTTCGAGCTAGTTTATTATATGTAGGGACCGATCGTTTATTACGTCTCAGGGCGGTGGTTTTCTTTTTTTTTGGGGGGGGGTAATTTTTTAAATATGGCTATGAACGAGATCCATGGAGAAATTGTCTAACGGTGGTAAACTAGTGCCCAATTTTTCTATTGGCACTTCCTTGTCACCAGGCCTCACAATTGGAATGTTTTATGCCTAGAGATGCCCATTCCATTTTTTTTTCGGATGGAGGGGGTATATCTTTAATCTGTATAGTTAAACAAAGGAGTCATTTTTAGTTCTAAAAATTATAGGGGGTGCATATTTTGATATCTTTTAAAGAAATACCATCGCCCCCCTCCTGAGACATAATAAACAATCAATCTCTTACAACATATTATATTTAGCAACGTATGTAATTACATAGATTTTGTGAACATGCACTCTATACCCATTGCATGCACATGACGTCACAGCGCCGGTGACAATGCATTTGGAGGGCAAATTAGCAATCTATAATAGTCATAATAATATATGCATAATAAAACTTTTGTAAACAAAGCAAATTTGTAAAAAATTATAATAATTTTGTATTAAAATGGTTAATTTTTGCGCTGTATGTGGTGGTGGTTGTACCAGAACAGATATTGTTTATAGGAAGCATCTGGAGGACACTCTAAGGATTTGTGACGTCAGTGCAATATATAGTTCGTATGTTAAGAAACCAGGGGTCCAGGGACATGTATTTCTAGTTTAAATAATTATATAATCCACTTTTTATACCCTTCAAATATGTAAATACACAATTGTCTACCTTCTACTTCCACCTCGTCTGAGTCACTTTCATATCTAAAGCACAACAAAAATATTACAAGTAAATCTGTAATTTCGAAGTCTCAACTGGGTGGCCAACTGAAGTGACCTAAATTGAGTAAATTCTCGTATATATCTATTAGGGGCGACGTCCATATTCAAGTTGCCACGCAAAACGTCAAATTGATGTTTTTATGACAACCCACCCACCCACCCTTGAAAACGTCAAGTGTGACGTAATGAATATTTCAAAACTTAGATTGGGTTTGAACGCTCCAAGTATGAAAGTTTTATATATACCTTTTAATATATCCTCTGGGTTAATATTATAAACGTGTATAAATATGTAGGAAACAAGAAAGACAAAAATTCTACCACGTAAGTTCTTTTTTAATATGCAATATTGATAAAATAGTGTAAATATATTAACTTTTCCATCGCGTATTGATACTATTTTAATAAATATTGACGGTTATTTTTAATATATATTCTACATAATTAAATTATATAATTATAGCGTTGTAGTTTTGGAAAATATTCATATTGCCACGGTAAAAACGTCACAGCACTACAGTTTTAACCCACCCACCCACGCAAAACGTCAATTTGACGTTTTGCGTGGCAACTTGAATATGGACGTCGCCCCTAACAAGTCTAACAAAGCGAAGCGTTCAAGCGTATAGTAATTTGAATATACGAACATGTGTCCACTTAATATACCAAAATCAATCAAGTATCACATATTAAATAGATGTACATACCTATTAATCAGATCCATATTTAAAGCCGACTTTAATTCGTACTAAGTTGTGCCATCACATGCTATGATCACATGTTTTTGGCGGTATGGGGAAAACCATTGATAGTATGGGATATCGGGTGTTTTTGAGCTAAGAATTAAATATGGCGGACATTTCTCGCAAAGAGTGACAAAATCAATTATAAAAGAGAATTCAAACCAAGGGAGCACGCCAGAAATATTTGTGTAAATTTATACTAACCTTTTAATTACATGTAAATGTTTTCAATTTTCATCGGCCGCCATTTTGAATGTTGAAAGCGGTATTAGCTTATCGCAGGCGCAATAATTTATGTTCATCTTTGACATTAATTTATGTTACACGATGATACTCCGAAGGGCGACCGAGAAAGATCTCCGCCTTATTTTAAATTTCGGATCTTTCTCGGTCGCCCTTCGGAGTATCATCGTGTAACATAAATTAATGTCAAAGATGAACATAAATTATTGCGCCTGCGATAAGCTAATACCGCTTTCAACATTCAAAATGGCGGCCGATGAAAATTGAAAACATTTACATGTAATTATTAAAAAGGTTAGTATAAATTTACACAAATATTTCTGGCGTGCTCCCTTGTTCAAACTTCACACTTGTTGATGAATGTTAAGTTTTGATCTTGTACTAGAATATCACACCTGCAACCTGCACACCTGCAACCTGCACCTGCACACCTGCACACCTGCAACCTGCACCTGCACACCTGCAACCTGCAGTTTAAACCCTCCGCATAATTTACAAGGTATTGCTAAAGTAACTACTCTAATTATAACTATATAGGATAACAAAATATTTATATATTAAAGAGAGAGAAAATAGTAGTGTATATAACAATAAAGTTATGACTACCGTGTAGTTCATCGAGTCTTTTTTTTTCAATATTTTTAATAGATTAAATGAAAAAGTATAGTAATTCATAGATGAATATTAGTATATTAATATATTTAGTTATAGTAAAATTACAGTGAATCAAGGGCACTTGTCTCTGACCGAAAAACATTTCGATATGAAATTTGAAAAAAGAATTGTTAATACTTGGTCATTGTTGCACATCACGTGAGTCAACAAATCTTCTTTTGATTTTGTTGTTAATTGCATTTGAAAAATATTCTTTAAAATATTGTTAGTATTGTTCCTTAGATTGACGTATTTATGACATTCAAAGGCAAAGTGAAATTCGTCTTCAACTGAACCACTGTGACAGTGTTTACAAAATCTTTCTTCACGTGGTATTTGTTGGTACCGACCATATTCGATCAGTAATTTGTGATTACTGATTCGAAATTTTGTGTAAATTTGTCTTTTGGATGGGTCCTTTATTATACTTAAGTAGTCTTCTAATTTATAATTTTTCTTAAATCTGCTGTAGAATGAAAGTTTTGAGGAGTTGTTAATTTGTTGTTTCCATTCTGAGACGTAGTTGTTCTGAATTATATCGATTATAACATTTATTTTTGTATCGGTTATAAATTTTTCTAGATCTACTGGTTCAATTAGATTGGGAAAGTGTTTTTTCAGGAAATTTACAACGTTCGAGTAAAAAGAATCTTTGCCTTTCAAATATAGTTCTTTCGAGCTACGAAATGCTAGTTTTGCTATCGATGAGTCTGGTAGTTTAGATATATTAATAATATAACTTAGTGTTCTTTTAATTATGGGCAATAGCAATGGGAATTTTCCAAGTTCCCCTCGGCTTGCAACGTTGCTGGCTTTCCTATTTACTCCTAGGTAGAGTTTGCAAAATTTTAGATGGGCTTTTTCTGTCCAAGTTTTATCCCATTTTGTAAAGTCTCCGATTGTGTATGCCCCCCATACCTCGGAGTTATATAGTAATATCGGAGAGATTACACTGTCGAAGATTTTGCAAGCTAGTTTTGGTGGTAGTTGGTGCAAATCAATCTGTTTGTGTATTTTGTACAGAGCATATATTGCTTTTTCGCTCAGTTGTTGGCTGGCAATATCAAATTTTGCGTTGGGCGTTAATTTTAAACCTAGGTACGTATATTCATTAGTCATGGAGATTGGATTTTTTCCAATGTTAAATTGAATGTTTTTTGGTTTAGATTTGTTTTTGCAGAATCATGACTTTCGTTTTTTTGAGGTTGACTTCCAATAGCCATTTTTCGCTCCAGTTGTGAAGCGTATCTAGGCAGTTTTGGAGACCGGTTTTTGATCGTGACAATATTACTAAATCATCAGCATAGAGAAGGCTGCTTATTGTAGTGCTATTTGGTAGTATGAAGGGATCAGAAATTGTTTCTTCGAATAATTTTGGTAGTTCATTAATATATAAGTTGAATAGTAATAACGTAAGGGAAGAAGGACGTTCTACGATCTGATATCTTCACTGCACACCTAGTGTTAGTGTACAGATCTTTTATCAGATCGTAGAATCGTCCTCCTATTTTGTTTTCTAGTAGTTTTAAGAAAAGGCCATCATGCCAGATAGAATCAAACGCTTTTTTGAAGTCCACGAAGCAAGCATATATGTTTTCATTACTGTGTTGTTTTACGTATTTGTCGTGAATCGTTTTTAACGTTAATATGTGATCGGCTGTTCGATTGCCAGGCATAAAGCCTATTTGCCAGTGATGAATCATCTTTTCTTGCTCTGTATAGTTCATTAGTCTATCATTTAGAGTTAGACAGAAAAATTTTCCTAGAGAACTTGACACACAGATTCCTCTGTAGTTATTTGGATCCAATTTATTACCTGATTTATAGATGAGGTAATAAGACCTTCACACCATAATTCCGGAAACTTTCCAGAATTTAAAATTATGTTGAATAGTTTAACAAATCCTTGTGTTAGAATATCTGCACTAGACTTAATCATTTCATTTTTTATTTTGTCTGAGTATGCAGCTTTTTTCAATTTTAATTTCATTGCTGTTTTTATTATTTCTTGTTCAGTTATCTCTGTGTCAAGTGTATTATGTTGATCTCGAAGTTTCTCTTGGTTTTGAAGATTTTCAACGATTTTTTCATGTTCCTTAGTTAGTTTGTGCTTGCAGTGCAATTTGGAAAAATGATTGAACCAATCATCCCCTTTTGGGGTGTTGTCGGAATTGGCATTGTTTATTTCATCGGAAGCGTTTCGGAAAGTTTTCCAGAACGCATTAGGATTGTCTTCAGCAGCCTTTTCTAGTTCAATTAGCATGTCGTTTTGAAATTTAGTTCTTTTTCTTTCTAAAGTTTCTTTGTAGGTTTTGAGAGCAGTATGGTAGGCTTCTCTTATAGCCAAATTTGTTGGGTCTCTATGTTTTTGATTTGCAATTTTACGTAATTCATGTCTTTTAAGTCGGCATTCCTTATCAAACCATTTTTTGTTTGCTACGTTGTTTATTTTTCTTCTAGTTTTCTTTTTTCTTATTTTCAAAGATTTTTTTGCTGCGTGAGTTATAATATTTTGGAATTCAGTCACACATTCATTAACTCCATTTTCGTAACTCCATTTTTTTTTAATGATAAGTCTATATATTTCTGAGCAAAAATTTTGAAATTTAGGTATGAATTTGATTTAAAAAATAGCGCTGAAAATATGTCGATATTTTGCCTTCAATTTAAAGGAAATTTGAGTAAAATGAAATCGATTTTAGTTGTTACCAAGGATAGATCTTCAAAATACGAGAGTATGAGAGAAATCTATTTTTGAGCCCCATATTGACCTGCAGGTTTTTACGGAGACAGCCTCTTACTGACGTTCCAATTGAAGTGTTCCTCAAATATTGATTCAATACATTACCTCAGTTCGACCAGTTCATTTCATCAAGTTCCTCGAGATATTCATACACTTCCTGTGAAAGAGCCAATTCCAAGTATTTGATCATTTCTGGTCACTTCCTTTCTATTTATGATTGGTTAGTTGCACAAACAACAAAGGGGATTGGTGCATTCAAACTATTCAACAGGAAGTTTACAATTATACTAGGAAGTGTATGAATATCTCGAGGAACTTGATCAAATGAATTTGTCAGCCCGAGGTAATGTATTGAATCAATATTTGAGGAACACTTCAATTGGAACGACAGTAAACAAGAATAACTGTAGGGAGCCACCTTAAATGCACATATTTATATACTCACTGTTATCCTGTTTTTAATAATGCAAGATGATTTTTGTTTGTTATGTGTAACCCTGCTGAGACAAAAGGTCGATATAAATACACGTAGAATACTCGCCGTTGGCGTTGCTTTATTAAAAACGTCTTGGAAATACTAAACTTTTCCATAGCTCACAAACTATATTAAAACACATCATGAACGAAGTTTCCGAACATAAGCCGAACATCTGCCGTCAATTTCCGAAAAGTGGACATCTCTCACATCCAACTTTCAGCATAACAAACGGGCTGCCCACAAAAAAAAGCCCGCAAACGGGCTACCCACATAAATTAATATTAATTAAGTTACATTTTTAATAAGAGCACTGTGATTTTGAGAGCTAAAAAATGCAATTTTCATATAATTTATTAGTATACAGTATAAATCAAAATGCAATTTTCATTCATTATTTTCTATTAACACCTAATGTCGGTGCCAATGAATCCAATGTTGGTACTCTAATTAATCAAAAAACAAAATAATATGATTTAATTACCAGATGACTGTTCACGTGGTGGCTTCACAACTCCCTTTGAAATGCCATAGTAAATAAGTGGGTCCAATTGGTAAATCAGCTTCTTTTCACAATTCCTCATGTATGCGCTTTCTTCTGCGTCAATTCTATATATTGGGTTAACAATTTTATGATTCAGATAGATAACATTGTGATTTCCTCAAGTTTAATACTCGCAAATAATTTTCATGTTTTGGCTTAATAGGCTTGTAGATCAGCAATGTAGCCATTATTATTCTTTTTTATATATTGTTTAATATATTATGTGGGTTCAAACATGCTTTCTCTAGTTTTGTCAAACAAGTGCAACTCAGTATTTACTATAGTGTGTTTATTCAAAATTTGAATTGTTGGTTTTAACTAATATTTGACGGCTTTGAAATGAAACAAGACGCTCTACGGAGCGTTAACTCGCTGGGGCTATACAGCTACGGACATTACTGACCAACCTCGTACCCAGGGTTAACCAAACATAAAAATACAAAAATTGTCCCACTTCCACGGTTTGTTGTGATTTACTGTAATTTGGTCTGTTTTTCTGTAGCGATTACCGATTTATCGGCAAATACCGCGATAAAACTTACTTTTCTTTATTTATTTCATTCTACAGTATCAGTTATAGTTCTACAGCTATCTTATACAGTTTTATGAATATTGTGAATGATTCCGAATATTCAAAACGGATTGAAAGAATGAAAGCAGTCAATGATGTACAGTGATGATGTACTGTATAACGGTTTAAACTTAGCCGGCCGTACAGCTCACTGCCCGACTGGTCACTGTCTACTGAGCCGAAGGATATTATTAAAAACCGAAAATTCACTTTTCTCATCACATGATTTAATGTTCAGTCGATCCGCTCTACATTGAAAGATGAGTATACTTGGCTATTTTTTGGCAGGGGTAACGAAATATATCGGCTGTCAGTCTAAGACTAAGTGTTTTCTCTGAAGTGTTTCTTTATGCGTTGCCGTTGGCATTATAATAATATAATATAATATAGAGAGTAAATTATAAACATAACTACATAACTCATAAGCTTGATAGATGTAAGATAACGAGTTTCACAATCCTATTTTAAATACAACTATGGCTTTTGGCAGTTTTGCATATGTGTTTTTTAAAAGCCCAATTTTCTTACTTCCCCAACGTGTAAAACGCGAAAAAACTATATTAATAAGAACAAAAATTTGTAATAGTAAACAGTGTATTTTATTATAAAGGATTTTCGTTTTTCTACTGCTCCGCGAGCTGCTCCGTACTCCGTGTGCTCCGTGCTCCGTGTGCTCCGTGTCCGACATTCGTAATTAGTACAATTTCTTACGCTGAATCGAACGGTGGTATTTTTATCCTTATTGCGCCATTGTGCAGTACAAATACAAAGACAAACCTGTGGACAAACGTAGTGCGAGACTGCGAGGATTTGTGATCAACAATACAATTTCGCTTCATTTTCAAAGGCCATAAATAGCTAGAATACGGGTGTTTAGTAATACACCTGACATCCGTAAGTACAATTTCTTACGCTGAATCGAACGGTGTCGCTTTCTTCTCAAAATATAAAGCAGCGCAGTCAAACGTATAAACTTTTATAAACTTGCGATTTGCGAAATGCGAAGGTTGCTGTTTCCGTGCGAAATTCCTTGTAAAATTGTTCAATTTTCCCGAATTTTCCTCAAAATGGAAGGCTATGTATGGATAATTTGGGTAAAATTGGCAGGAGCCTTATGGATAATTGGGGGGAAATTAGGCAGCTCATTAATATTCTATTTTGTGGCTATCAACGACGATCGGAAATCTGACATCGGAAATCTGACATCGGACATCCACCAAAAATGCGTGCCGAAACCTATACTCGTCTTGGGCACAGGTGCCCCAGCGAGTAATAATTACTCGCTGAGGCACTCTGTGTCCAGGCGAGTATAGGTTTCGGCATGGTTAGTGGATCTCCATAAGGTTAACCTGCATTCAATCATCCCCTTTTCGCATCTGCTAAACGCGAACCAATCAGCGTCGACTGCGATAAATAAACTGTCAATTGTCAAATTGACGCAAGGCGTGTACATTGTACTACGAAGAAATGTAATAATCTATATATAAACAATAATACGAAGCATTAGGAAGCCGCATAATATATTACTCGAAAAAATATAGAATTTTCCAGATAATAGATTAAGAGTTAATAATCAATACACATACAAATATAAAGCCAAATAAAATACTACCATTGGCATTGAATGTAAATAATACTTGTACTAAATGACTGAAAGAACAATGTTCTGAATATTTGAAGCTATTAAAATACGATCAGATAGATTAGGATTTGGAATACCGAATACGTCTAAAATTTTATTAATTACGGATGTCAAATGTATTACTAAACAACAGTATTCTAGCGATTTGTGGCCTTTGTCTTTGAAAGCCAAGCGAAATTGTATTGTTGACAAATCGCTCAAAATTATTAAACTAATTATAAAAAAATGCAGTACGTTTGATCCTTGATAACTTTGGTATCATTGGTTTTCTCTTTTTCTGCCGTATTCCATGCAGTGGATTCGTCTCACTTCTCTCTTCATTTTGACAGTATTTTGAGCCCAAAAGCCCCCAAATATTTTATTTTGAACGTTTTAAAGCGCAGTTTAATCCTAGCGTACGGACCAACTGGCGGCTGACAGTCTTGAAGAATGTAGCGTACTTTCGCGCTCGTATTCGACTTTTCCGCTTAGCTCGGGGAAAACCTTAAATCTTAATTGAAATAGCTGTGTACTGTATGTATCATGTACAGTAATGTGCGTATTTGTATAGTCCCAGCGAGTTAATGCTCCGTAGAGCGTCTTGTTCAATATAAATCTCGCGCGCGCAAATTCAAATTTTAGCAGCCACAACAGGGCGAACAGGCCAACAGCCACAAGATAAAATGAGTAAATAGGGTCGATGGACGTTATAATTATATGATATAAACAGTAATATTTCATACCTGAGATCAATAGCCTTTGGCAGGATTCGGAGTTTCTTATCCAATACGAAACAACCGTTATATCGCAATGTTATGACATAATAAACTTGACCCTGTTATTTATTTATTGTTATAGGATTTTTGTAGGTGCACCACTTGGAACCCAAGGAGGAACCCAAGCATCTCCCAATGTTGATTATGGAAATTTGATGGAATGTGTGATTAACAAGCAAAGTTGTGAGCATGTACCAGTTGATAGACGAACACGTAAGTAAAACAAGACTTAGCAAGCAAAGCAGGCATTTGTTTGAAACACGCAGGGGTGCCTGAGTAAATGCCTGCCGCTGTGCTATTGAGAGGAAAATAACACCCCTTTCATTGATTGAATAATTAACGCATCAGCCATGCAATCACTTTCAATTGAAAAATAGACCAGAAGCTATTTTTCACTTTCGTACATTATAACAAACAATCTTAAGAAAACTAGCAATCGATCAAGGTTTTGTTGTGAGGGTGCTGGAGATTCCGACAAACAGTCTGGAAGTGCTTATTGAAAACTAATTTAATTAACCACTTGCAGGAGCCAAATAGACTCTATCGCCCTGTGAAATATGCAAAGCATATAAAAGAAAATACTTTTCTAACTTGTCTAATATATCCTATGTCTTGTTAGGGATATTTAAAATAACTCCGTTTGTATTTTAAGTGACACATGCAGTATAAAACATTCACATCCAAAGTGGTATGATTTGTTTTGAAAATTAGGTACAGATCAGCAGCACATGATTGCTTTGTTTGCATGTCACTTTTATTGAATTGTCTGTTTGGCTCTATAGTACCGTCAGTCTAAACCAAGAGCCTTCTATTTCTATTTTAGCACTTTTCACGTGACTAAAACCTAGGCAATTAGCCATTCCGAAGTTGATGAGTTGAGAAACCCACATGTTTTTTTTTTCCTCAGTAATTTCACAATTTTCGAAAGCTTATTATTCGAAGAGTATTCATGGAAACGTCTTCAACCTTTGTATACTTACTAATTTTGAGAATTTGAGGTGTTTTTTTTAGTGATTTGGTTCATTTCTTAATTTGGGCCCTTTTTTACACTCATCCCCAGTCCTCTCATCAATTTCGGAATGGCTAATTTGAGGGCGGGGTAAAGGAATTGTGCAAGCAATGAAAATGCTCAAACTACCCCAAACTTGCCCTGGTTGAAATGGTCATCTTTCTCAAACTGGATTTTTTTGTTCCGATTGATCTGGCGACGTTGCTGGCCGGATAATAAAAAGTTGAAATATTTTCTAATAATTATATAACTTTCCCTGGTCCGGTCCCGCGGATTAAACCTGGTGACCAATCAAAATGCCGTATTATCTCGCATAAATTAAAATAATTAAATAATACTTGTATAAAATGTAGAAAATGATATGGAGGATAATTCAGGAGCTTTCTTGGAGAGTTCGAGGGAGAATTTACAAGAATTGGAGAGTACAACAGCTCTTCAAATTTGCTTGGCAAAATATGAAATTTCTTAAAGAATATTCATGGTCATATAGCTTTAACTCTTCTATCAATAAGTGGGTGGTATTCACTTTTCCATTGTCTTTCCTGGAAAATGTTTCTTAACGAAATGCTCTTTTTGTATTTTTCTTGTTTTCGTTTCCTTTGCTGACAACGACGTAACAAAATAAGATAAAGTACACGCTTGTTCAGAGCCGCTGCCATTTTGAAATGAGCGTGAAATAGTAATTTGTGCGACAGAAACGAGCTCCATTTTTTCCTTTTCCGATTCGGTTATTCCACCGTTATTCCACTTGTCCTTTTACTGGAAATCGCTTGTTGGATCGGAAAAACCTCCGATCCGGCCCGATCCGCTGCTTATTTTCCGGAGTGGAAATTAACCTTAAGGCTTCAGGAAGTTTTTTTAAACGAGGGGGCGGTCAAACTTTATTTTGTATTATTATTATTTATTATTAGAAAATTTGCACAAATATAATAGCAATTAAAAGCTAAATTGTTATGTACATTACAAGAAATAAGATTATGTTAAGAGTGTAAAACGTATAATAGGAGTATAAAATAGATCTATAAAGATATAAAGCTATAAACTACCCAAACAATGTTTCATTGGACTTGCTAACAGCATAGCTGATTGGGCTGTTCTTAAACCGTTCGGTTTTACCCATAAAATTATAGTACATTTGATTGTTCGGCCTCGTTGTCCTCTTCCTGACTTCACAGATTTTCTTGGGTAATAAACTGTGTAATTTATGGTTAGGCTTCGACATTTCTTTGATTAATTCAATGCACATTCGATCGCGTCGTTTCTCCAAACTTTCCATTTTTGCTATACGTAAAACTTTATCGTAATCATCTTCCTTATAAATTATTTTCAGCGCTCGTTTTTGGATTCGTTCTATTTCATTACTTTGGTCCTTCGTAATTCCGCCATTCCATACCTGAGCCCCATATTTGAGCGTCTGTCTAATTACTGCGACGTAAAATCTTTTCATATCATCCGTACTTGCACCATACGATTTTATTATTTTCAAAAGAAATAGGCGCTTCGCAGCTTTTTGATTATCTTCTCCGTGTTTGTATTCCACTTCAAATTGTCGTCGATCCAGAGCCCCAGTACCTTATACGAATTAACCCTTTCAATTATCTTGTTCTCTATTTCAGTTAATGGTATAGCCGTTTTGTTTCTTCTTAAATCAATCAACATTTCCTTGCATTTTTTAAGGTTAAGTTCCATTTTTTGTTGTTTCGTAAACTTCATAACTTCTGACATATTTCTTTCAGCATTACCAATGACATTGGCTGGTATATGGTTTTTTACATCTATAATTTCAGAGATTGTTGTGTCGTCCATGAATATTCATGTTACGCCATCATCATCACCTTCAGACACCTCATTATCAAAGGTTCTCTCACGTTTCGCCAGTGCTGAGGGCAAGCCTAATCCAATAAATACAACCGGGCCAATAAATACAACCGGGCCTAATCTGCTACCTTGGGGTACGCCCCCGTTAACTGCAACCTATCAGATACCTCCCACATAACGAAAACGGAATTTTTCACTTGATTTTTATGTAAAACAATAACGTTTTAACGAAATGAGCGTTTAAATGGTTTCCTTAATCCCTTTGGAGACATTTCGCCTCCGCCTTGTTGACAACTACTCAGTGTTGCGAACTCTCAAAAATGACTTGAAAAATACAACTAATGAGTTTAAAAAAAGTTAAAAAAGCATGTCGTAAAACAGTATAATAGTAAGAGACCCGTTATAGAAGCAAAGTCTGGTTAATTAAAACTTATTTAAAAAAAGGAAACAAGGCTTAAAAAGTCCAAAATTTCGAAAACAAAATGGCTTCCCGAATTATTACAAAATAAAGTTTACGTTAAAAACCAGAATAAAATGCACGCAAAAGAGTCCGAATGTCGTTGAAATCTTTAAAATATCTGGAAAAATAAAGAGGCAAACCATTTCCGCCATCTAATATATATAGACAAAAGTTAGGATTAAAATTTAATCGAAAAACTCGATTAAAACCGCTCAAAAAAAGGTGAAAACAAACTCGGCCAAAATGTCGATATTTAAATTAAACGGAAAAAACCTCTTTAAAATAAGAGCTAAGTACATGAACTCGTACTTAAAATACGCACACACTAAAGAGGTTGAAAAATGGGGGTAAGTAGCTAGTACAAACTAATTTTGAATTTCAACGATTCTGCTTGAAATATTAACAAACAATGTGCATTATATTTTAAAAATCGCCTGTAACTTTCATGTTCAAAACTACGAGCAGAGTTGGGAAAACGTAAAAATTTTACCGCTTGTGTCAGCAGCTTCCAAGAGTCTTTGTTGGTGAGTAATCCAGAACCAAAATTAGGCCATTTTGATAAGCTTTTCCCTTTAAATGCAGCTTTCAATACTTAAAAACGACAATTGACTCTCGCGCCCTTCGACGGTTGTTGCTACTAGTAGGCAATCACTAATAGCCTACTAGTGGCGTAGCCAATCAGAACGCACGAAACATGATAGTCCACTGGTAGGTTTATACTAATTAACAATTATACCATGAGCTCGAGTCGTATATGAGCTGATAGCCGACGAGGTGCGTAGCACAGAGTCGGCTATCAGCCATATACGACGAGAGCGAATGGTATAATTGTTTTATAATATTTAACAATTATAGACAACGAGGCCGTGTTGTCTATGAGCGAATAGTCAACGAGGCGAAGCCGAGTTGACTATTTGCTCATAGACAACGAGGCCGAGTTTGATTGATTGATTTGGCACTCAAATTTTAGCAAAAATTTCTATTTCTCAAATTTATTTTTGGCACTCAATTGATTTGGCACTCAAAGCGAAGGATTATTCAACGCTTTTTTCCATCAGAAACCTTTCAGAAATAGCATTTGTTTTCAAAAAAGCCCAGTCAATTTATTGTTTTGTTTTGGTATACTGTAGTGTAGTTGCGTGGGGATAGTCCACGTACTGGTCCCGCGAACATCCGGCATGCTACCGCAGGGAGCCTCCTTAAGTAGTCATATTGTAATTATACCAGCACCAGTATAGTGTTAATAATATACATAAAGATATTTCTCGGCTGTGATTGGTTGATTTCAGTACAGTTAATCCCAAACAGCAGTGCAATTTTCTGTAATCACAGTGCAATTTTCTGTAATCACAGTGCAATTTTTTGTAATCACAGTGCAATTTTCTGTAATCACAGTGCAATTTTCTGTAATCACAGTGCAATTTTCTGTAATCACAGTGCAATTTTTTGTAATCACAGTGCAATTTTCTGTAATCACAGTGCAAAAATCTGTAACAAACTGATCTGATTGGTGGAAAAACATTGTGATGATTAAATCAACCAATCAGTTTAAAGCAATTTAGTTTAAAGAACTGAGTAACGGTCACAGATTGCTTCAAAACAAAACAAACATTGGCACCGCGCTACACAAAGTAAAAGTTGCCTTCGCATGGAAAATATGGCTTTTATCTTTATTTTTAAATGGAAAAGCATTTACCTTAAACAAGACTAACAAAAATTACCTAGCTGAGTGGAATTTTCAAGCTGTTAGCGTTGTATAATGTGATATAACACAGCCAGGAAAATTATTTATTGATAAGTTAAATTATTGATAAGTAAAAGCATGGTTTCTCGTGAAATTTGGATAAACCTGCACTCGTGAGTTTTTCAAAGACCTCAAATAGCGCTCATCCTTCGGATTCGTGCTATTTTGAGGTCTTTGAAAAACTCACTCGTGCATGTTATATCCAAATTGCACTCGAAACCATGCTATTACCTATACTTACAATACTCTTATAGTCTTATCTTTATGACCTTGTAACGTTTTTAACTTATTTGTCACTTATATATTATGTTGTAAAGTGTTAATAAATTCAGAGAGTAGATGCTATGTACATTATTTGCAGTAGTGTTATTCGGATTACCTCCTGTTGTTTTAAAAAATCGCTTGCATAACATAAAATGAAGCCGGTAGTTATAGTATTAAGATTATATGTCGATTTCACTAAACACTAGTACGCGGCAATTGATGAGCAGACCGTTACCATTTTTACTATATTTATGTTAATAGTAGTTTTGTATTTTATATAGAAAGAACTGAAAGATCGTAGGAAATTTAGTTTACTATATGCTTGCCGTGTAGTGTCAAGAATGCTGTTAGCCACTATCGGCTGCCACATGGTAGTCACTGAACCGCACAAATTATCTCAATACTTGACTCCTGTCATAGATATGATCAAGTGATTTTCTGCTTTTGATATTCTAGAAATTTCTGTAAACAATATCATGGCATGCTTGGTTGATTCTCAATAATACCCCCAAGTTAATTACCTTTCTCCAAGCTTGAGATTAGCAACCGAGCATTGTGTGGAACGATCTTGATTTGTTTGTTCGCAAACCTGTAATATGGACTCTCGCCGGGTAAAAACTAACCATATTTCGAAGAGCAACACTTACCAAAAGATTCACGTAGAGAAAATTCTACTATTCAATACACCTTTTCAATAATTACGTAATGAGTACTTTCAGTTTGGTCTGGCAACCTCGCTTTCATGAATCAAGTGGGGTGCGCCAATCTACAGGTTTCACTAGGTTATTTTAAAATCTGGTATAATGTACTTGCGTAGGCGTTTGATCACTCGTATAATTTATTAATTATAGTTTATCGTCGCTCTTCAAACCAAGCTTCAATATAATACCAGTAAGTAAGTCTCATGCATTTAATGTTTAAAATAAGAGGGCAAGCGATATTATAACTATAAAAAACCAGAAGGAATGTTACTTATTTGTTGAAAATTGAAACAAAATTGCTTAGTATATAGCATTGGCTTAGGATGTATACGCAGAGATTTCGAAAGAGGAAGTACTCTCAAAGTGCATGGTGTTTTTATAATATATTTTCTTATAGATAATAAAGGACCGTGGCCACCGGTCCGTTGGTCCAATTTCAACCTGACCACTTTGAATTCCGGTGCTATACAAGCTGTTAGTGTTGTGGGAACTCGGCAACGAAGTTTTCATTGATTTATTTTCTGTCTTTTTATAATAGAATCACTCTGTGACACGGGCAACCATCCGTATTTCGCACGAGGTATTTCGCCGTCGTGGAAACAGGTCTTGACAGTGCCTTTTTAAGAAATTTTCACTTCGGGCAAAGCACCAAAGGCAAAAATATTTTTTGCAAATAGCAAAAATGCGGGCGATCAAGGCTTGTCCAAAGGTAAGAAATATACGGAAGTGAGAGTGTATTTATAACTTTAACGTATTAACTTTTAATTTTAAAATACTTTACTACAACTTTAATTAATATTACTTCAAATCTGGATCTCTTAGAAAATCAGGTTGATTTTGTGATATTATCATTTTATGTTGGTTGTAGTTTGGATGTCAACCCGAAAAAAATCATTATGACTGCATGGAGCCTTCCATGCAGCCCAAAGCATCTAAAGCAACCAGATGATCCACATCATTGCTCATATTCATTATGATTCGAGCAGCTCTGTTTTGGAGCTTTTGCATGGATGAGTTTTGATTGTGTTTCACCAAACACATCCCATATTTCACAGCAATATGTAAAGTATGGGCGACCAATAGAATTATATACAGAAACAAGCGCATCTTTCTCAGCAAATTCTTTAATTTGACGAAGAGCTGATATCCCTGATGTTATTTTCTTGCAAATGTTTTCAGTATTACTCTTCCAAGATAGCTAAATACTGGTAAACATGCAGTCACTCCAAGAGTTTTGCAATCGTAAATTTTGTTTAGTTGGTTTCACTTGTTTTCTATGATAACGTTTAGTTGTTTATTTTAGAAACTTTTTATCATTGGCCATGTTTGGATCCAATTAATAGAAATTCAGTTTTGGCCACATTTAAACTTAGTTATTGGCAATTTGCTAAAGTTTTTTAAATCAGAATTCATTCCAGCTTCAACATCATTTATAAATTCTCTTGTAGCTGCAAGGTTTGTATAATTAGCAAACAGTCGAGGTTTTGTTTTGCTTAGACACTTAGGCAAGTCATTATATAATATATATCGACGTAATGCGAATATAACAGTAAGACGAATCACTGCGAAGAACGAGGACATGCGACTGATCGCGGAATCAAATGAATGCGAAAACCGACGTAATGCCAATATAAAATTCCAAAGAATCGCTGCGAAGAACGAGGGCATACGAATAGCAAATCAATGAGAAAACCGACGTAATGCGAATATAACATTAATGCGAATCACTGCGAAGAACGAAGATTTGCGAATAGCGATTTAAGCCCCTTTCACACGAGCAAATTTCATTTGATCAAGTGCATTTGATCAAAAGCTAGCATGCTAGCTTTTTTTCAAATGCATTTGTCACTAAATTTGTCACAAATTTTTCATCTACACGAGCAAAATATATTTGACATATGAAACTTGTCAAAAAAAATTTTCTCCCAACGACTCCGTGCAACTACAGACGTGCTCACAATCAGCATATAAACACCGAACGCTTCCAGCCACTCGACAACTAATGCAAATTCTTTTTCCTTTTTTGCGGGGTGGACCAACTGCGTATCCACCAAAAGAGAAAAACCCAGGGTCTTTTCCTTCTGGCGAGGAGAGAAAAGACCTTGGTGGACGCTGGTCACGTGATCTGCCAAAATCTAGCTGATTTTTAATCAGCAATCCAAGATGAGGTCAATAAAAATTTGATATTTGCATGGATGATTTTTATACTTTAAATAAGTTTAATTTATAATTTGCATTTTGTAAGATTGTCGTAAAGGAATCCAAGATAATTAATTAGAAATCTGCTAGATTTTAGCAGATCACGTGACCGGCGCCGGCCAAGGTCTTTTCTCCCCAAGAAGAATGACCCTGGGTACGAGGTTGGTGTACAGTGTGACTGACGAACGGGTTGAAATATCGGGCGGGAAATATCATGAACTTCTACCATTGTTAATTTAACTAAGAAACTTTCGCATACAATGCATAGGAAAGATTTAAACAACAAGAACAAAGTCTATAATATTAAATATTATAGACTTTGTTCATGCATAAACAAACGTACCCTATACTTCTCATGCTAAATCAATTCTTATTAATGTTTACGTTTAAAAATTGAAAAAATGTTTTACAATTTGTTATGAGAAACGATTTTCCAAGCTTTCTTACATGTATTTTATATATTTTCCCGTTCTTCAATCCTGGCAAACAGCCAAATTTTGAGATCAGTAAGATGACCACCCATACACCATGCGCCCGCGATATTTGATGAACTTTAGACTTCGCTAGTGCGTTCCTTTCCCCGGGTGTAAATAGCCGGACGGAATTAGTACCCTCGCCCGGGTCTTACGTCCGGAACGGCGCACCGCGCCGTTGGCTTGGGAAAAATAAGCTCAACTCGTCAATCTTTGTCTTAGTTAATTAAACCATAAAATCTTCCATTATTGCATTAAACATGGTGCAATTAACCCCTGAACAGAAAACATTCGTAATCATAACGTTTTACGAAACTAGTACCTTGCAGCAGACTCGCGGCGCTTTTGGATTGATTAACTTTGCATAATTAATGTTTTTCAATTCGCAACGGTGGAAGAATGTGATTTCGTACGAAAATTTTTATTTGACGAGTATATGTGGCCATTAATTTCCAATCGGTACGGTTTAAGAAATGTATGATCATCGAAAAGCTAAATAACAGCTCTTTCGTCCTATGTAAAACTTGAATTCTTTAGTCAAGTTGTGATGCACAACAGCCAGTTGAATTTCCATAGCGTTTTATTTAGACACCCTGTACAACAGCACAAAGTTAGGCCTACTTTGGGGGCCAAGGTCGCCGTTATTATGTGCGACATTGGCAATTTGCAAAGAAAAGTAGTGTGCGTCGCTGGGCGAAACTGGGCGACATTGAGCGACATTGGGCGACATTAGGCGACATTGGACAAAACTGAACAGTAATTTCCAGATAACGTTAAATATTATAATTCACAAATTATGCATCTACATAGAAAATACAACAGTAAATATCAAAATATAATTTAGTTATCAAAACTTGGTTCCTGTGGCAAAGAACACAATTAGTTTATTACAAATAGCAAAAATAACAAGGAACATTTATCTAACTGCTAGCCTGACAATTTACTCAAAAGTTTATACCGTAGTACACATACATGCCCAGTACATGGTACATTTACAGTATCATGGAACTCTGACTTCTTATTAAATTGACTGGTGTAAACACCTCATAGAGTTTTAAAACCTGTTTATGGACTGTGGTATGCAGTGATGGAAGTGAAAGAATTGGCATTTAAGGTAAATAAATTGTCAGCTAGCTAGCTATCATAAACGTGTGCCATGTAAATCATGTACAACAACGGTTTTCAACTTGGGGGACATGTCCCGGAGAGGGGACATTTGGCAAATTCCTAGGGGACACAAACTGGTCTAGGACTGAGAAAAAAATTCCATTATTTCCTCGAGTAGTTACAATAGTTTGTACTATAAACATGTTTGCTTGACTTTCTATCTATTATTTAAAATTTAAATCATTTACTATTTTACTAACTATTTCGAAATTCGTGTTTTTGATAGACTTCAGTGGGCAATTTCTGTTTAGGGGACGTGGTAATTCAATCATGTGAAATCGGGGACATGCACATGAGAAAACCAGTTGAAAACCGTTGATGTACAACCATGACCATGCTTGAAATCTAACCCACCAAACTGGCAAATAAATATCTCAAATAGTGATAACTACAAATCTTATAGTTTCAAAGCAAACAGATAGAAAAAAGTTTAATCCATATACATTTGTATAACTATACTGACTTACTTTACTAAAATTAGACAACAGTTCCTTTACTTTAACTGAACTAATAAATAATTAAATTCCTTTTATCCAAAACCTCAGAGACCTGTTCTTGTTCGGCTGGCATTAGAGCCCGCAATACCACGGCACGTCTAATTTGATAGTTTAGCTCTAACTTGTATACTACTTCGTGTAAGGAAACATAATAATTGATTATGGCGGGCCTTGGCGACATTTTATAATAACCTGTACCGTAGTTCTTTCTGCGGTGCGTTCACTGCTCTGTATCTTTTGCTATGATACCTAATTATGAGATGTCGATCATCGTAGCTTCGTCGAAAAGTAAGTAATTTTATTTTACAAACTACAAAGTCGTATTTTGAACATGCTATAGATGACTTTCTTTATTTATAGTCTATATATATAAACGACGGTACCGTTTCGGACTTTAGGATAATTAGTGTACTTCACTAGGCTAGTGAGAGGTATTCTGTACTTTAGCACTCGCCAGTTATGATGAATGTATCTTTGATAATAAGATCTAAGTTTGATTTCATATACAACATTTAATGGCGTGTAATTGACAATAATGACTAATTTGACTGAGTTTCACAAAGAAACACATTGGAGAAGATAGCCAGAAGCCTGCCTTAACAACATAATTTAGGTAATTCTAATTGGAATAATGTGTTGTAATTCATATACATATAAACACCAAATAACCAAGTCTCATTAGTACTGGTGAGAGATGGTGCCCTAACAGCACATGCCCTTGGTGTTTGTGTACATGTATTTATGAAAAAAAAAACATGCAGGAAACTAACAAATAAATAAGGAATAGACTGGTATGGACGACAAACTCAAAGTGCAAAATTGGACATGCTTGTGTGAGATTATGCAACATTAGGCGAAATTAGGCGACATTAAGCGAATAGACTGTTAGGCAAAGTTCAAAAATTGGGTGCACATGGGCGAAAGTGGGCGAAATTAGGCGACATTAGGCGAAATTAGGCGACATTAGGCGACCTTGGCCCCCAAAGTAGGCCTAAAGTTGGCGTAACCGAATTTAGCAAAGCGTTCAATGTCAACCTGCATGACCCGTGTGTTTACCCGAGGGGCATTTTAAATATTCCACGATTTAATGCAGGAATCTAACTGGGTTTTTGGAAATGAAAAGGATATTTCAGTTTCCATTACAGCGCCAACACTCTAGGTATACGCTCTTTTTTTCGGACTGAGTTATAAAATGTACACTTATGATTTCACATGATAGATGTAGATATAAACGTACAAAAATGGGAAATGTTTTGCACATGGATTCAGGGGCGAAACTAGCCTCTATTAATTACGGAGGTGTCTGTCAGAATTGCCCTGCCAAAACAACTGATGCCCTGCAGCCTGCAGCGCCAGCGCTAATACAATACATCACTATACATGTATAATCGAACTCCTGATGCCAAAATACATGCATACGAACTGCCCTTTGTTTGCTAGCTGTAATAAGTTCTTAATAACTCTAGATTCTATCATTTAAAATCTTTGATTGCCCTGCCAATCGGGATGATTCGTTTTTGTGTCTTTTTTGGTTTTTCGGTGTTTTTTTTTGGGGGGGAAGGGGTGGTACACCACAAGTTTCGCCCCTGCATGGATTGCGAGGGAAGATACCAATTTTATATATTGCATGTTTTCCATTGACTGATATACTCTATGGAAATAAAATGTAGTTGGCCAAATTACAATTACTGTCAGGTTTATTGAGATAAAAAAACTAACCCGTTAAAGGGTAGTAGCAACAAAAATTTCTACAAAAATTTCAACAAAAATTTCACGGAAATTTTTCTTATCCTTCGGGCTTTTGACATTGCTATATTATAAAAAAAATATAAAACATTTTTTCCGTATTGATATATAGTTATATCAACACTCGTGGAAGTTGGGAAAACTCGAAATTGTATGAAAACACTCCGCCTTGGGGCGTCGTGTTCCACACAATTTCTCGTTTTCCCAATTTCCACTCGTGTTGATATAACTGTATATCAACACGGAAAATGTTTTATATTTGTTAAATATATATAATATACAATAATATGTTTTAATATATATTTATAAATATATTTATAAATATATTTATAAATATAT
>CACRXK020004327.1:0-32181 GCA_902702795.2 Paramuricea clavata | reverse complement strand
ATTAGTTCCACTCTAGGGCTAGGGCAGAGATAGATACGCTTTGGTATGATACGCTTGAAGTGGAAAATAACATGCTTTACCAGCTAGTATTTTGGTAAATTTCATGTGAGTAATGGGTAGTAGTATGAACCTTATTTCAGGCTGAGTTAGTGTGAATACAAACTGTAGCGTGATCTCACTGTAGAATATTACAGTATTTAACACTAAGTTATTAATTAGACTGTACAATGTGACTTCGTAGAGGTCGTTGAATTGGCTGGACATTATTCAGCTTTTCTTGAAGGACGATAGAAATTTCTTAATTAAAGCGATTTGTTCTCACAAGTGAATACAAAATCATTCTTGCAACAAATTGTAAATCCTTGGGACAACCAGAAAACTTTAATTGTTTCCTAGCCATGTTTCTCGAAGGTAGGCAAACCAGGAAACATTCTTTCCTAGCCATGTTTCCTAAAGGTGGGCAAACCAGGAAACATTCTTTCCTAGCCATGTTTCCTGAAGGTGGGCAAACCAGGAAACATTGTTTCCTAGCCATGTTTCCTAAAGGTGGGCAACCCAGGAAACATTGTTTCCTAGCCATGTTTCCTGAAGGTGGACAAACCAGGAAACATTGTTTCCTAGCCATGTTTCCTAAAGGTGGGCAAACCAAGAAACATTGTTTCCTATCCATGTTTCCTAAAGGTGGGCAAACCAAGAAACATTGTTTCCTAGCCATGTTTCCTAAAGGTGGGCAAACCAAGAAACATTGTTTCCTAGCCATGTTTCCTAAAGGTGGGCAAACCAAGAAACATTGTTTCCTAGCCATGTTTCCTAAAGGTGGGCAAACCAGGAAACATTGTTTCCTAAAGGTGGGCAACCCAGGAAACATTGTTTCCTAGCCATGTTTCCTGAAGGTGGACAAACCAGGAAACATTGTTTCCTAGCCATGTTTCCTAAAGGTGGGCAAACCAGGAAACATTGTTTCCTAGCCAATAGCCTTGTTTCCTGAAGGTGGGGCAAACCACGAAACATTCTTTCCTAGCCATGTTTCCCGAAGGTGGGCAAACCAGGAAACATTGTTTCCTAGCCATGTTTCCCAAAGGGGGGCAAACCAGAAACATTCCCGAATGTTTCCCGAAGGTGGACAAACCAGGAAACATTGTTTCCTAGCCATGTTTCCAAAGGTGGGTAAACCAGGAAACATTGTTTCCTAGCCATGTTTCCAAAGGTGGGTAAACCAAGAAACATTGTTTCCTAGCCATGTTTCCAAAGGTGGGTAAACCAAGGAGAAATTGTTCGTAATTAGGAAACAAAACGTGTTTCTGAATTTGTCGAGAAACCTTTCTTCCCGCGAAGCAAATTTTCGCGACAATATTTCAAAGGGTTTCTGGGGATTCGGCCATGACAAGAAAAGCTGCATAGTGTAACCAACTAAATGTATTTAATGTAATGAATTGTAGAAATTCTGATTACATCTCAATTTAGTACTTTATATCTAGTTGTCTTTGTAAAGTGACCACAAGCTTATCCGGCCGTCCTTAGAACCAGCAGCCAGAAGTTGTTCTTGGCAGTTTGAGAAAGCGACGGCATCCACAGATTGTGTGTGGTAGTTGAGGATTGCCAGAGGTTTTAAACTTTTCCAACTGAATATCCTCAGTCTAAAATTTAAAGAAAGGAAAGTTGTGCTTTTCTTGGTGCCCTCTCGCCCACTAAAGTAAACATTGGATAGCTCATCAGTTCTAAATTATCCAGTGATCGACAACCCTCATTGCCACTGACGCGCGGTGTTACCATTGGAGGAAACGGGAGTTCACACGTAAAAACACGCTAGTTGTTATAGATCTGGAAACAAGTTGTAACAAGGTTGTTGTCAAGTCCATATCAGGATGTGTTCGCACTGCTTGTTCCCAGTTGTTGTGACAAATCTGGAATAAGTTGATATCATCTTGTTACAATGTTGATGACGGTAACAGACTTGTTACAAGTTGTTCCAACAAGACTAATCCAGGCCGTTCGATAACAAGTTGCTACGAGATTTTTGTTAACAACTTGTTATGTTGCTTGTGTGATGTTACTCTGAGTGTATATCCACACCGGGCAGGCTTGAAAAATATGCCTGGCCTAGGTGGGAATCGAACCTACGACCTTTGGAATACAAGCCCAATGCTCTGCCAACTGAGCTACGCGGTCAGGTCGGTTCGAGTATGCGATATTTCGGAACTGAGTCTAGTTCCTTCGATATCAGTGTAATTGTAAGTGTAGTATGCGATACTTCGGAACTGAGTCTAGTTAAGCCTGCCCGGTGTGGATATACACTCAGAGTAACATCACACAAGCATCTTATTCACCTGAGTACACCAACACAGCAAATATCACAACTTGTTATGTGCAGACGATATCAGACTTGTCGCGAGTCTGTTGGCCTCATGAACCTTGTTACAAGATGATAACAACTTGTTCGAAACTTGTCAACAACTGGAACACATCTTGTTTTGTTGACAAGCTGTGAGATTTTCGCGCGTGTACCTACACGCGTAAAAACGCACAAGTTGTTACAGGTCTGCAAACAAGTTGTTACAAATCTGTTCACAAGCTGTCGACAAGTTGTGTTCGCACTGCTTGTTCCAAGTTGTTGTAACAAGTTGTTAACAACTTGTAACAAGCTTGATGGCATTATCAGACTTGTGGCATCATCAGACAAAGTTCTAACAAGTCTGATACAGTCATGATATAACACGAATGTTACAAGGTTGACAACACAAATATTGTTATATCATGACCGTATCGGACTTGTTGGAACAAACTTGCAACAAGTCTGATAATATCAACAAGGTTGTTACAAGTTGTTAACAGCTTGTTCCAAACTTGTTGACAACTTGGGACAAACAGTGCGAACTCAACTTGTTGACGGCTTGTTGGCAGACTTGTTACAAGGGGCGCTTTCCTTTAACACGGCCAAACCGGTCAGAACGGTCAAATTGTTCAATCAACACAAAACATTTGGGCTTCGGACCTAACTGACTGGAAAATTTTGATAACATTAGAATGAGGTCGATTTTCGCTAGATATTTGAGAAACATAGACCAGATCTTTCCATTGATACAGAGAAAAGAATTCGGGTCTGACCAGTCAGGCCATTAAATGGAAAGCGCCCAAGATGTGAGATTTTTACGCGTTTACTTACCTGCGGTGTTTGGTAGAGTCAAACTGGGAGAAACGATGATTTACGTATTACTCACTTGTGATCCCAACCAGCAGTGGCAAAAATTTTGCAATCTCCACGTATTTTCACTTCAGAAATACCGCAGTTCTTTATTTGTACAGTTTTCTCCACCTCTAATCTTCTCTCTGCAGTGAGTTTGAATACGGTAACTTTCTCCTCAGCAGAGCCAGATATCCCGCGATTTGATTTGGGATCGATGTCGACACACATTACTGGAAAACATATATAGCAGTATTTTACCTAACCAACGAGTAATCTACAAACGAGTACACACGTAAAAACGCACAAGTTGTTACAGGTCTGCAAACAAGTTGTTACAAATCTGTTCACAAGCTGTCGACAAGTTGTGTTCGCACTGCTTGTTCCCAGTTGTTGTAACAAGCCAATGACAACTTGTAACAAGCTTGATGGCATTATCAGACTTGTTACAAGGTCGTTCTAACAAGTCTATTACAACCTTGTAGAATAAGCTGTTAACAACTTGTGACAAGCTTGATGGCACTATCAGACTTGTTACAAGGTTGTTCTAACAAGTCTGATACAGTCATGATATAACAAGAATGTTACAAGGTTGACGACACAAGGTTGTAACAGTATTGTTATATCATGACTGCATCAGAATTGTTGGAACAACCTTGCAACAAGTCTGATAATATCAACTAGGTTGTTACAAGTTGTTAACAGCTTGTTCCATACTTGTTGACAACTTGGGATAAGCAGTGTGAAAAGAACTTGTTGACGACTTGTTGGCAGATTTGCTACAAGATGTTACAAGTTGTCAACAAGTTGTAACAGTGCTATTATTTTATCAAGTTGCTACAAGGTTGTCACTCACAACTTGTTGACAACTTGTTGAATTGCAGGACGATAACAAGTTGTTGGAACAACTTGTAACAAGTCTGTTGAGCTCAAAAACCTTGTAGCAAGTTGTCAACAAGTTGTAACAATGCTGTTATTTCACCAACTTGTAACAAGTCTGTTGAGCTCAAAAACCTTGTAGCAAGTTGTCAACAAGTTGTAACAATGCTGTTATTTCACCAACTTGTAACAAGTCTGTTGAGCTCAAAAACCTTGTAGCAAGTTGTCAACAAGTTGTAACAATGCTGTTATTTCACCAACTTGTAACAAGTCCGTTGAGCTCAAAAACCTTGTAGCAAGTTGTCAACAAGTTGTAACAATGCTGTTATTTCACCAACTTGTAACAAGTCTGTTGAGCTCAAAAACCTTGTAGCAAGTTGTCAACAAGTTGTAACAATGCTGTTATTTCACCAACTTGTAACAAGTCTGTTGAGCTCAAAAACCTTGTAGCAAGTTGTCAACAAGTTGTAACAATGCTGTTATTTCATCAACTTGTAACAAGTCTGTTGAGCTCAAAAACCTTGTAGCAAGTTGTCAACAAGTTGTAACAATGCTGTTATTTCATAAACTTGTAACAAGTCTGTTGAGCTCAAATACCTTGTAGCAAGTTGTCAACAAGTTATAACAATGCTGTTATTTCATCAACTTGTAACAAGTCTGTTGAGTTGAGCTCAACAATCTTGTAACAAGTTGTAACAAGTTGTAACAATGCTGTTATTTTATCAAGTTGCTACAAGGTTGCCACTCGCAACTTGTTGAATTGCAGGACGATAACAAATTGTTGGAACAACTTGTAACAAGTTTGTTGAGCTCAACAATAGTTTAGACCTGTAAACCACATATAAAATGTTGTATTTCGGCTGATGAGAAAGATCGTGACTCAATCTTTACGACCACCAGGTTTTTATCAACAAGCAGTGCGAACACATCCTGTTGGAACAGTATTGCTAGGAGTCTGCTCCAGGTTTGGTACAACTTGTACGTTTTTACGTGTGTACACATGTAAAAATCTCACAACTTGTCAACAAGATGTATTCGCAACAGGCTTGTAGCATTAGTTGTCAACAAGTTGCAACAACGTTGTTTTATCAAGGTTGTCACTCACAACTTCTTGACAAACTGTTGAATTGCGATAACAAGTTGTTGAAACAACTTGCTACAAAATTGTTGAGCTCAACAGACCGATGACAACTTGTCAACAAGCATTGCGAACACATCCTGTTGACAAGTTGTTGGAACCGCATTGCTACAAGTCTGCTGCAGGTTTGTCATAACTTGTGCGTTCTTATACGTGTGTAGTTCGGTGAACTAACTGCGTGGTTGGTTTATACGTTAAAACGCACAAGTTGTAACAAACCTGCAGCAGACTTGTAGCAATGCTGTTCCAACAACTTGTCAACAGGATGTGTTCGCACTGCTTGTTCTCAGCTTGTTCACAAGTTGTCAACGGCTTGTTGGCAACTTGCTACAAGGTTGTTGAGTTCAACAGACTTGTTACAAGTTGTTCCAACAACTTGTTATCGTCCTGCAATTCAACAATTTGTCAACAAGTTGTGAGTGACAATACCTTTTATAAAATAACATGTATATAACGCATGCTCTGATTGGTCGAAACTCGCCTTCGTCTCGTGTTTCGCACGCTTTTCTTAACTCTCGCAACATTCCCGCGTGTTTGGATCAGGCCATCCAAACACGGAAACCATAAAGTAATTGTATAAGTAGCAACTTGATAAAATAATAGCATTGTTACAACTTATTGACAAACTTGCTACAAGCCTGTTGCGAACACATCTTGTTGACAAGTTGTGAGATTTTTACGTGTCAACTTGCGTGGGTAATTCGATCGTCTCAATCGGAGCAATTTACGTCTATGTGGAATTGTGCATAATAAATATCGGACATGGCCTCAGAACCATTGTGAGCATACTTGATCACGCTATTCTGTCTAGCTATAGTTCGTCCTGGACAGTTTCTCTTGAGGTTCTAAGATCGACGAAGCGGCCCGACGGAATTACAAAGTTTCAGTATACCTGGTTCTTTATGTACACACAATTTCGAAACCATATTTGAAGATTGTAAATCCCACAAGATAATATCTCCGCTTTCGTAACCAGCCACAAGATATTTTTTCTCTGTTTCGATGCTTTTCAGACACATACACATACCTATGTAGCCAAAAATGTTTTGCAAGATTAATTTTCTCATGGAGAGAGCATGCACCATAAATTCAATAATCCTAGGGCTAGGTTCAGCCGTACAGATTTTACTGTAAAGCACTATCGGCAGCAGATGGTGGTCAACCTACAATCACCTGATGTTGTTATTTTATAAAACAATTACTTTATGCATGGTTTCCGTGTTTGGATGGCTTGATCCAAACACTTGGGAATATTGCTCGAGTTAGGATATAACGCATGCTCTGATTGGTCGAAACTCGCCTTCGTCTCGTGTTTCGCACGCTTTTCTTAACTCTCGCAACATTCCCGCGTGTTTGGATCAGGCCATCCAAACACGGAAACCATAAAGTAATTGTATAAGTAGCAACTTGATAAAATAATAGCATTGTTACAACTTATTGACAAACTTGCTACAAGCCTGTTGCGAACACATCTTGTTGACAAGTTGTGAGATTTTTACGTGTCAACTTGCGTGGGTAATTCGATCGTCTCAATCGGAGCAATTTACGTCTATGTGGAATTGTGCATAATAAATATCGGACATGGCCTCAGAACCATTGTGAGCATACTTGATCACGCTATTCTGTCTAGCTATAGTTCGTCCTGGACAGTTTCTCTTGAGGTTCTAAGATCGACGAAGCGGCCCGACGGAATTACAAAGTTTCAGTATACCTGGTTCTTTATGTACACACAATTTCGAAACCATATTTGAAGATTGTAAATCCCACAAGATAATATCTCCGCTTTCGTAACCAGCCACAAGATATTTTTTCTCTGTTTCGATGCTTTTCAGACACATACACATACCTATGTAGCCAAAAATGTTTTGCAAGATTAATTTTCTCATGGAGAGAGCATGCACCATAAATTCAATAATCCTAGGGCTAGGTTCAGCCGTACAGATTTTACTGTAAAGCACTATCGGCAGCAGATGGTGGTCAACCTACAATCACCAGAGAGTCACCAAAATTATTGTCATTTTATGTAGTAGTCTTGTATTTAATTATTGGTGGCAAATAATATAATTATAGTTCAATTTTCTTGCTCTTAAAAGTGTGACCAGTTCGAAAGTTGAACATCTGCTGTCAAATCTTATGAATCAAACCAGTACTCTCATGAATAACCCACCAAATGATTTTGAGGATTCTGGTGTCAATTTCCTGATAATTTTCTTGGTTTTCAAACACATGATATCAATCTATCAAAGAGAGATTTGGTATAGATAATCAGACTACTGCATATTGAAGGTAAAGGCTTTTAGGTGAAAAACAAAACTACTGTGTCACCATCTTACTTGTGACTGGTCTTCACTGGAAACAGCAAGACAGTTGTCACCACTGCTTTGAAAATCATCTGGAATCACAAAATAATGTTTTCTGATTATTTTGCTTGCAGACCTTGTTAATTTGTAAAACTTTGAATTTCATTTAATGTCTTTAATCTGGATTTTGGAACTTACAGATAATTTCACATTTACAGAAACCTATATCAGACACTTTCAGAGTGTCTTGGATTTCATTTCTATTCAGATTCCAGATATGGACATTACCATCACGACCATGACTAAATGAGAATGATGGAGGGTCACATTGATCGGATCCGACCTGATCTAGGAAGTGGTCAAGTGGATTTTTTCCTGATTGTAGGTGGAAGGGGGGGGGGGTTGAAAGGTGGAAAATTTCCAGGGGGGATTTTGAGGAAGGGGGTGGTTGGAATGTTTTTTGGAGGTGGAAAAACTTTAGGGGGAGAACATTTTCAGATGGGGGGGTGGTGGTGAAGAATGTAAAAATGGAAATTCCCCAAGGAGGAGTTGAGAATTTTCACAAGTGAAAACTTTGGAGGGGGGCATGAGAGGGTGGAGAAAATTTGCAGTGTGGGTAGGAGATTTCCAGGGGGGAGGAATGCTTCAGGTACCTTAAATATTTTCTGATCTATACATTGAGCCGTGCATTGGTGACTGTAGGGTGTATTCATTCTTTATTTCCATCAAATCTACCTAGATGATGATCATAGACTGTGTTCATACCTCAAGAGTGTGTCATCCTTCAAATATTGTATGGTCAATATAGCTTTGTTGTCGTGACCATCCAGTGTAAATTCTGTCCGCTTTGTTGACAAGTTCCAAATGCTCACAATCCCTTTTTGGTCACTGATGATAGAATGTCGTAAAAATAACATGTATTAGACTTGATCAGCCAAATTTCCCATCCAATTCACATTTTCAGTTCTCACATGCTCAGTGATACCACTGTTCAGATAGTGTATAGGAACAAAGGTAACCAAGCATTTAAATTATATATGTGAGTGAATTCACTGACTTGGTTTATAGAAAGAGGCATACACATGCATTAGGGTGATTAGGTCGAAGGCTTGCTGGTCACTTGCGACGTAATCACCAAACTAAAGTACCATTACCATACCCTGAGAGCAACCGCTGTTCATTTCCACCAAACGTACAAAATTCGACAGCCGTAACTGGCGATCCTACTCCACGTAATATATAAACTGGATCTGGAGGTGGTCTACTCATCAGAAACGATCATAGCATATAGCCTCATTTATTAGTAATATATAAAATCTAACACTACTATTCCTGACACAGCCACCTTAATAGTAAAATCAGTTTTTATCCAAATTCCCAAACCATGCAGCAAAAAATGCCAAAACAGACCAAACCGAGTACAAAATGTTTTTACAAGTATTTTATAAAATATGATAGCAGTATAAGCAGTATTAGTTAAAATTGAACAGTTACAAGTATTAATTTCGCGATTATTGGTCGCCAACATCACTGTGCTAACATGAAGTATATGTGAAACGCCATGACGCCATTATGCGCCATTATGAAAGTAACAAAAAGAAATTCAAATTTTGGATTCAAAAACTGTTTTTAAAATGAAACGAAAGCTGGAATCAGACGATGAATTAGACACAGAAGTTAACTGTGGTAATGCGGACGAATTTCGAGACCAACTTTTAGAACAAAATGAGTTCGTTCGCGTTATCAAATGTAAGTAAATTATCATTGGCGGTTGATTGTTGCAAATTTCAGTATATTTATAATTCACTATATATTGTAAAACACCTTTATTTATACTGAATAGCTCTATCAGTTCTACACTGTTCTTCTTAGAGGTCCAGTAAAGATCATCTCTTATTGATCCAGTGTATTAACAGTGTTATAAATACTACAGGAGGAAACCTAAAGTAAACTAACTAGCCTGTATACTCCAGTATGGAATGAAGGTGATGTGCACAAATCGGTGCACAAATTGGTGCACAACTTACCCAATAATCCCCACAATTTCCTTCTGTTATTGGTGTACAAAAAAAAATTGGATTTTCACAACGTACATTATCTATATATTTTTTTTATTATTTACTAGTACTATGGTGTGTAACAACTAAATAATTGGTAAATTCAGAAATTCTGACCTTCGCTGCTACACTTGCTACCCCCCCCCCCCCCAAGAATCTTAATTAATTTATAACGTGCACAGGTCATGAGCCCGCTGGGTATGTGCACAACATGTGGTGCACAACCAAAGTTGCGTTTAAATTGTGCGGTGCACAGAAATGTTACATTCCATACTGGTGTATACTGGATAGTTCTATCAGTTCTAAACTGTAAAGCACCCAAGCCTAGTGTAACCTTTGCAGTGCTGTCAGCACGTTCCTAGCCAGTTACGAGAGACATTCACCCCCCTGAAAATATTTAAAATGGACTCTCTTACAAGAGACATTCACCACCACTCCCCCCCCGAAAATATTTAAAATGGTGGACATTCAGGGGGTGAATGCCTCAAATCAATAAATGGACTGCATATAATCGTGGGGGTCATATTGTTGTTAGGTTTCCAAACAACAAGACAGCATTTGATCTTTTCATCAGAATTCTGGTTGAACCATTCTGACCAGGCACACCCTTGGTTAGAATGATCACATACACTAACCTTTGTTTCTTTTATCAGTGAGTGGAAAGCAGCCAAATCTAGCTCTGCCACAGGACTGGGTAGGAATGTACCACAAAAGTGGCGGAATAATTTATCTCAATCGAAAGACCCGAGTGTGTAGTTGGGCGCGGCCGTACCATATTGGGCAAGCGAGTGTCAGGGTAATATAGACTTTTGTATTGCCTGGATCTGTTTTACTGGTAGTTGAAATATTTTGTTCATTTTGGTAAGGCTGTTTATTGGCCAGACCAATGTTAAACAAATGTCTCTGCTGCCTAACTGAACTTTTGAAAACTGAAACTAATCCATCAAATTTGATTGGTTCGGTGAAAATTGTGTATCAATGTTAATTATGCATCATGTTAATGGTTCCTGCATATATAGTTCTATGGCACGTTAGACAGAAACAGAAACTGCCTCGTGCCTAGGCACTTTAGTTTGCTCTGCCATTGTGCTTGTGGTACATGCATAGATTGTAGTGCTAGCAACAATGATGTAGGTGTCTCCTCAGTAGCTTAGGTAAAAGTTCAGACTAGCAATTTTGTAGAGATTATAGAAACTTTTGATTGAAAGGAAAATGTTGGAGCACAGTATTAGTTTCAGTTTTCAGTAAGAGCTGTAAAGACAGGCAGAAGATTTGATAATAGATTAACCCATTAAGTTGCATTGTGCCCTGCCAGATTATTTTACCCTAATACTAGACAATTTCATTCATCCAAGGGAGAGTCTTGCACATTGATGGGTTAATCAAACTGACTGCACCCTACTTTTATTATTACTTTACTCTGTCCAAAGCCAGACTTGTCCAGGGAGAGTTTTGTGCATTATTGGGTTAACTCATTAAGTTGTTTTGCACCCTAATGCACCTTACTTTATTATTTTGCTTGTCATGGGAAGAGCACTGGTGCTTAATGGGTTTATAGTGCCCAAATCAATAGAAATGTAAAAGTGCCTGATATATGCATAAGCAAAGTACTATAGGCTACCTATGTGAGGAAACATTATATTGGTCCTAATCACTTAATTTACAAAACTAACAGTTTACAAACAGAGCTAATATTTCAACTATTATTCAACTAACTCTCTACTACTAAAACTGAATACAGAAACATGATGTGCCGACTGCGGCAATACCGTGTCTGCATCAGATCATGGCTTTGAACAACGACAAGAAGCAAAGTCACCAGAAGAAGCGAAAATCATCGGATATCCATGATGGCATCATCGGTCACCATACTGGTAATCTTGACAACCAATCTGGTGACCATGACGACCATAGTGGTAACCATGGCAACCAAACTAATTGTGATGACAACCCAATAACGAGTTCTGATGAGCAAAACTCAGATGTGGGTTACCATGACAACAGTGATGGTAGCACTGATGGTAACTATGGAAACAAAAATATTAACTGTCGCAATGTTGATGGTTGTCATGGAAACAGTGATGGTAGCCAGAGTGATGAAAATGGTAATCTTGGTGGTGGCACAGATGGCAACCTTAGAAACATGGATGGTAGCCAGAGTGCCCCAGATGGTAACCATAATGGTACCAACAGCGAAACAGATGATAGTAACCCTGGTATAACTAACAATAACATAGATAGTACCATTGATATAACATCAAAAAAAGCACTTGTCAGTACTAACAAAAGTATGGATGCTGGTAACAGTGAAGTCATTACCAGCAATAAAACTATTAGCTCTGTCAAACCAGTGCAAACCTGTGACAACACCATTAATATGGTGGCGACTCATCAAAATAATGACATCACTGCTCTAAATAAAACCATTAGCTCAAGCAAAGCGCTGGAGAACAGCGATTCGGGAAATGTTTCAGAGAACGCAGAAAGCTCGCCGCTTCAGATGTGTAGTGTTGAAGATGTCACCGAGTACCTCGGGAAACTCTGGGAGTTTCACGACATCACCAAAGAACAGGAACGCAAACTTCTGCTGACAGACACGAACGAAATGCCGCGGGATGCGACGCAAGAGTATAAGTCGACCCAAATTCTAAGAACCATACCATACCTTGTGCATGGGGTGAATCACAAGTCTAAAAACAACGAAAGAGTTGTTATCAATCCTGCAGGCAAGAGCGCTCGGTCGTTGCTCCACGAGTATTGTATCAAGTTGCATAACGTTAAACCAGAATATACCACTGAGGAGAGCGGAGTGCCCAAAACACCGTTTTTAGCAATTGTACAAGTCGATGGCTTGAAGTATGGAACTGGCATGGCAACCAGTAAGAAACAGGCAAAACACTGTGCTGCTCAGAAGACGCTGGAAATTCTCATGCCCAAGAAGTCATTTAAGAAGCTCATGGATGTCGACGCAAATGTCAAGGTATAAATGCTTTAGACATTTTCTTACACGACTAATGCCGTATAGGTTTGGTTATGTCCATCGACCTCAAAACTGATGAAAAATGTAATCCTGGGGCCGGTTGTATCAAGCCCGTTTAGCTTAAACGGTGGATAAGTCAAAATTAAATAACACTCTTATATCTGTCATCTGATGCTTGTGATGTTACTCTGAGACTGAGTGTATTACTGTATATACCCATATTGCACTGACGCCACAAATCCTTAGAGTGTCCTCCAGATGCTGCCTAACAATATCTGTTCGGGTACAACAACCACATACAGCGCAAAAATTAACCATTTTCATACAAAATTATTATAAAGTTTTACAAAATTTGCTTTATTTAGAAAAGTTATATTATGCATAGATTGCTAATTTGTCCTCCAGATGCATCATCACCGGCGCTGTAACGTCATATGCAATGGATCTATATCCACACCGGGCAAGCTTGAAAAATATGCCTGGCCACGGTGGGAATCGAACCTACGACCTTTGGATATAATACTAGCCCTGGATATACACTCAGAGTAATATCACAAGCATCATATTCACCTGACTACATTGCACCAACACAGAAAAGATCACTCTCTCGTGAATCAGTCAAATTAACATTGTGCACTGAATTGTTAGATGTAAACATTATCGTTCTATTAAGGTTCAAAACTTTTAGTTTGGTTGTTGAATGAATCTATAGACTTGCGTTCTATTTTGAGGCTTGAGCTTAACCACCGTTTTAGCTAAACGGATTTGATACAACCGACCCCTGAACTACAGTGAAGGTCAAATAATGACTGAGTGACTGGGAATACTCGTAAGATTTGCCCTCTATATATAAATACGGAGTTTTCTACATTTCCTTCAGCTTTTTGACGATATTCCAATAGAAGATTCAAATGTCTACGAACTAACTTCCAAGTTAGGATTACTCAGTCCACATCAAGTCCTCAACGAATGCATCAAAAGGTAACGAGTGATTTTACTTTGAGCTTTCTAACTACTTTGCTACCATGCAACTATTTATTCCCATACTTAATTTTATGGGTGTCGTAATAGTGGGTCTGGCAGGCCACTGATGCCCCCCCCCCCCTCCACGGAAAATATTAAGGATAACTCTCTTTAGATTGACTAACATGCAGTACAACCATGCATGCTGCCCACTAAAAGCAATCCATGACGAGAATTTTCTAACCGAATGAGGGATTTTCCCACCGTGGCCGGGCATATTTTTCAAGCTCGCCCGGTGTGGATATGCACTCAGAGTAACATCGCAAACATATTATTCACCTGAGTACACAACACCAACACAGAAAAATTCAAAATAGAAAATAGTTTACAAGTGAATTATACAGTGAATTTGATCGCACACAATTCTTTGAAAAACACTGCAAGATTTCACACAATAAGGCCAAAATTGTGGGAAATCAATACGGATTTATCGCAACAAATGTTGTCACTGCACATTTTTACTTTATCACCATACTTCAAATTAGTTATGACACTAAAATTTTTCCCCTTTTTTTCAGAAACCAGGGCGTATTAACATCTGAAGTGAAGTTCGAGTTGAGTCATGGGGCAGATAAGCAGTTGTATTACACCATGGAATGTGGAAAACACAAGGCTACAGTAAGTTATTTGATGGGGGGGGGGGTCAGTTACTCAGCTTCAAGGTTGTTGAGCAATAATGCCATTCCTCGAGTAAAGAGCATGGACGGATTTACTGGGTACAGGGTTAGGGGGAGGTTAAACTCCCTAGAATCTCTCTAACCCCTCTAATAAAGTTTTCAACTCCACCAAAATTTCTCTTTACCCCTCCTATTTTGTGTGAAAGTATTTAACCCAAGCGCTTAACCCCTGCCAAAGCTCACTGAGTGGTGCCGCTTGCACCCCACCAGAAATGTTTCTACCCCTCCTTTTAAATAAATGAAACTCCGCCCTTGCAGGGCACGAAATAATGGCCGATCAATGATCGGCAGGAAATTGCTTTTAGAGGAAAATTGCAGAGAAGCAGGGTTGCCGATCATCTTGATCGACAAGAACCATTGTCTCAAAAACACGGTTAATGTCATTAACGAACACCATGCAATACTACGCCATTATCACATGCAGCACATATAAACAGAACGTATCCTATAATGATCGAACAGATTTTCATTTGATCAGCAGAAAATCATGACTGCTGATCACCATGATCGGGAACCTTGGAAACGTTATTTCGAGCCCTGTCCTTGGTAAAGAGGCATATTGTTACAGTACTTCACTCTTCGGATCACCCTGATGAAGACTCTAGGCTGTTGAAATGTTCGGTCGTGATGACCTGGTTGCTAACGTATGTTTTGTCTCCTATAAAAGGGACCGTGCCGTAACAAGAAATTGGGTCGTGAACTCGCAGCACAAACAGTGTTACAGGTAGATATCTTTAATATGCATCACCCTCGCTTGAATGCCAAGACTTGTTTGTGAGCTACCTTTAAGTCAGGAATGAATTTACTGGGGGGTGCGTACCCCCAGCTCTGGCCAGAGGGGGTGCTATTTTTCATGATAAACAAAAAAATATTGGAGAAAAATGTAGAAAGAAAGGTGCAGGAATTTGAGTAATAACATGATGATAAGTGAACTGTGAATAACAATTACAATTCAAATACAGTAGTCAAGCAAGACTTTTCAGTAGTCAAGCAAGTTGATGACCGACACAACTCGCCACCAGAGCTGTTTTGTGGCCGCTCCCCATGGCGATTTGGTAAAATTGACAATCCTTCATAAGACTGAAAATGTCGCTTCTCTGTTCATGTAGAAACTGCATCCGCACTTGAAATCTTGGGGTTCGATTTTGCGTATATACGTCGACGATCACACGGCACAGGTATACTAAATTCGTTTGTTCCGGCGACAGCTAGCTCAAAACTATTCCATTTTGACAGTGCAGTGTGGTAAACTACACACATAAAAACGCGCAAGATTTTACAAGTTTGCAGCCAATTCGTTGTTACAAATCTGTTCACAAGCTGTCAACAAGTTGTCTTCGCATTGTTTGTTCCCAGTTGTTGTAACAAGTTTGGAACAAGCTGTTAACAACTTGTAACAAGCTTGATGGCATTATCAGACTTGTCACAAGGTTGTTCTAACAAGTCTGATACAGTCATGGTAAACAAGAATGTTACAAGGTTGACGACACAAGGTTGTAACAATACTGATATATCATGACCGTATCGGACTTGTTGGAGCAACCTTGTAACAAGCCTGATAATATCAACAAGGTTGTTACAAATTGTTAACAGCTTGTTCCAAACTTGTTGACAACTTGTTGCAAGCAGTGCGAAGACAACTTGTTGACGGTTTGTTGACAAGATGTGAGATTTTTGCGTGTGTATATTAGTGAAATGGACAACTCTATAACAACCATATAGCGCTACGAGTTACCTGACACCCATGCACCAAAATTTGGTTATCGTTTCAGGAGTTCACTAAACCCGACGCCCCCGCACCCGTGACGCCATCAAGTGTGAACAAAGAACTTCTGAGTGATCTAAAACATGAGATGTGGAAATTTATGAAGGTAGAATTTATTTGATGTTGCTATATACGAACTGCTCAATACACTATTCCGGAAAGTATTTAGCCTTGGCTATAGAGCCTTGTGTTAAGCGATAGCGCCCTGGTAATGCCTGCTACATGTGCTGTTGTTTATTGAGCTTCTCACTGTTTGGTGAGCGGATTTTCCAACAGACTGTTGCAGTGGATTTTTTAAGGATTCTTCAGTGGTGGGGCAAACCTGCCAAAGGGCACATTTTCCTTGCCCCCCCCCCCTCCCCCCCAGGATAGTATGCGATCGCCGAAGGTGTGAGCTGAATACCGCAAGTACGAGTTAACTAGGGAGGTCTGGGGGCATGCCCCCACCCCAGGAAACTTTTAAAATTTGGGTTTCTGAGATAGCATTTCCTGCATTCCGAGAACACATTTAAAAAAAACCTCAGCCTCTCAAAACAAAGTTTTAATGGTGAAATTTGTAATAAATTGCATGCTAAACATTCAAACACATCATATATTCAAGTATGCTCACCAAAAAATTTTGTTTTTTAAACTTCTTTTCAATGTTAAACTCATTTACTCAAAACAGGTCCTATAGGGCCCTGGCTTTGGGGCAATAGGCCATTTTTTTCTTCAGTGGTGGGGCAGAGGAAGGGGTCCAGTAGGGCCCCACCAGATCATGGCATTAAAAAATGCCTTGGGCTGTTGCCCAATTGACAGGGGATCGGAGGTACCTTTAACGTCCTTATCCGAGAAGTCGCGAAAACCATTTACTGATGTCAATAGACAACTTTTATGTTAGACTAATTTTTGATCATGGTAAAAAAAGTAAATTCCCGTAAAGAACTTATTAAAATTAGTAAAATTGCAAAATTTGGTTATTTATAAACTTTACAATCAATAAAACGATTGAAGGTACAGACAACAGGACTGAGGAGTCCCAAATCAAGTCCTACCTACACATTACACTGACATTGTAAAACAATAGAGACAGGTTACAACTTTAACAAAGCTACAATACAAAATTACAACACACGATCAATGCGTTCCAACCCATCTTTACAGTTTCCAAAGTTAATATGATATGGTTACGAAATGTTGTAAAATACGGAGAATATAGCCTTGCGAAGTTTGCATATTTTGTATATGTTTGTATTACGTGCGGAAATTGTTACCATTTTTGAGCCGAAAATGGTAACAATTTCCGCACGTAATACAAACATATACAGAATTTGCAAACTTTGCAAGACTATATATTTTTCAAGCTTTACAACAATTCGCAACAAAATTTTGCAGTTTTACTAATTTCATTATGTTCTTTTTAGCTGTGGTGTTTGATTCCCTTCTCTTTACTTTATAGATTAAAATTTAGCAAGGGTGGGTTGACTATAAAATTTTTGTAGTTCGCTATAACTCCAGCTACTTCAAAAATATGTAGGGTTATAGATCAGCTACAACTACTGCTACTTTTGAACAAAGGTAGTTCGCTACTGACTACAGCTACTGCTTAAAAAATGTAGCGAACTATTTCGCTATTTCGCTACACTATATTTTTTAGTTTTACTATATTTGGAGCATCTACTAACTCAGGCTGTAATATAACCTATAACAAATCGACTTACGAGTAGCAACAGTAAACAAAAAGGTCAAAGCAACATTTTTATAAGCACTACAGTGTTCAGGAGTGCCACTTTCCATTGCGCTAAAATAATCTTTACTGTATAGAATAATCTTTTAAGCAAACCGTGTCTTAATATCATTCTATTCTATGAACGGTTGCTAACATATTTTAAAAAGTAGCGAATAGCGATTCGCTGTTTGAAAAGTAGTCAACTACTTGGCTACTTTTAGGCAAACTGTAGTTCGCTATAACTATAGCTACTGTTTTAAAAAAGTAGTCAAAAACTACTGGCTACTTGAAAATTGTAGTTCGCTACAATAGCGAACTACAACTACTTCGCTACTACCTACCCTTGAAATTTAGTCTAACATGCAAGTTGTCCATTGTAAAAGGTAGCATTTTCTCCTCAATTATTTTAAGACCTTGAGTTGAGGTCCGAGCAAGGATTCCCAGCTTGAAAGACAAGCGTGGTGAACAACACGACACCACAAGCGGTTAAAACATGAAGTTCACGCATTATGTGATGCATTTTATTTTTATTTCCAGAAAAAGGCGAAAGCTTCGACAGGTTTTATAACCAATATTGACATATAATTGATTTAATTTGTTATTTTTAATAATGAAATTGTGAATCATTTTTAATCAATTGTTGTGAAGAAATAGTAGGTTTTATAACCAATATTGACATATAAATGATTTAATTTGTTATTTTATAATCATTTTTAATCATTAATTGCTGTGAATAGTAGGTTTTATAACCAATATTGACATATAATGGTTTAATTTGTTATTTTTAATAATGAAATTGTGAATCATTTTTAATCATTAATTGTTGTGAATAGTAGGAATTTGTTAGAATTCAAGTAAATTTTAAATATATCACAAGAAAGAACTTGTAAAAATAAAGTAGGAATCGAATATTTTTAAACTGAAAACTTTAGAATAAATAATTACAGTATTTTATTTGAGTCCAAATGTTTTTAAAATCACCGACACGGTAGCGATTTTCCTTTGATTTTCCTTTTTAAAATTATAATAAACAAGAAAGCAAAAGTTTCAAAAACCCTCGGCCTCATTTTATTCCCTCTGTTTTCAACTGTTCCTCGGCTCTTAACTTTTCGCGCCAAATCACTTTTTGAACGATGGTAAATATTAAATATCGGAAATTTTTATTTAAATCGTCGCGCTAACACATTGTCCAAAATGGCGAGAAAGAAGCAAACTCGTAGGGCGGCAAAAAATAAACATTTCCAGGCGAAAAAAGCAGCAGATAAAGACGAGAACAAGGCAGAGGCTAAAGATAGTAAAGAGGATGTCAATTCAGAGGTTTCTGTGGGCGAAATTGCTACCGTTTCTTCACAAAATAGCGAAACAGCAGCGGCAGCTGGCCACGTGGAAAATGAGACGGGACCCGATTTGAAACGCAAACGGGAAGCGGGTTCTGATGTTGACTCGAACGATGAAGACAGCAAGAAGATAAAAGGCAAAGAAGAAAAGCGAGTTTGTAATGAAATCTCCATAAGGATTGAAAGATGGTAAAACCTATTTTGTTAAGTTGAAATAAGGTTATAACTGGGTCATTCCTGAAAATATCCATACCTCGCCCACGGAGGAAATTGGAAGTTAATCCCCCTACCCCGTTCGGATATCCTAATGCCCTTACTATTATCAAAAACAAGCAAGTTTTTCTCCTTCCCTTTCGGGACAGCAGAAATTTCTTCTATTTGGGGAGTGTGGATCTTTTCTGGAACAACCCAATATTGATGAAGGGCCCAATAAATCTTGGTGGGGCGGGGGGTGGGCACCTTAACAGAAAATTGATGAATTTTCGGAAATTTTTACCTAAAAGAGGGATAAAAACGGTCTTTTCGAGTGCAAATGGGTGGGTGGGGGGGTTGTTGGAAATTTGAAAGTTTTTTGTCGGAAATTTAGGAGGCTTTGTCTCCCACCGGAAAAAGTGAATTTCCGCCACTGGGCCTAACATGCGTTTTGTTTTTTCAGTAATTCCTGACAGGTGTATAAAAGGAATGCTGATCAGCTTTGCGAAGAGCTGAAGGAAGCGTTTCCCGACATCCAGGTTGAAGTAAATCCACAGAAACCAAGGTCTAAAAGTTTTGAAGTGATGCTATCTAAGGACGATGGCACAGGTATAATTCACTAACATAACTAAACAGCTCTATGCCTTGTAGGGGTATCTTATGAGTAGGGTACAAGGGATGTTTTGCCCCCCCCCCCTCTCCTTGCAGACTACAGCAATCCCAGGATTCGTGGTTGTAGCCCAGTGGTACAACCCCTGTAAAATTGTCACCTCTCTTTGCCAGATAAGCCTGCATTTGCCTTTTTAATTGGCGGCTGTACTGAGCAGTACCATGCAGCTGCTGGTGGTTAATTAGCATTTGTTAATATCTAAGATTGTGGGTTGGATTCTCACAGTGGACTTGCTCATGACACTTTTGTGGAAAGAGACGGTCAACACTATACCGACTGTTGTGGATTTTCTCCGGGTACTCAAGGGGAAACCCTTTTGGGGTTGGGATTAGCCCCTATCTGCCCCTGTCCAGCATAGTTAGGTAGCTGTGCTCCGAGATCAGACATGAGTCATAAGGGAGCTAGCTGCCAGAGGCGCCTTTGGAAGATATTCAACTCGATCAGGTTGAGCTGCGTCGCATTTCAGCTTAGGTTTCATCTGCAAGTAAGGATTTCGTTACACAAAAAATTTATATTCTCATGAACATGTTCGCAGAGTTTGCATTTTGCTTTATAATTAAACTTAAAAATTCAAGGTACTTTTATATAATTATAAAGAGTCAATTTCTCTATTTAACCGAACATTTTTAATTAGTCAGTTCTGTGCACGGCTTGACTGCCAAGCTTTCGCAAGGTCTCAACTTGCTGGACGCGGATATACTCTAACAGGCTAACAACAGCAACAATGAAATTCTCAATCGTACCACGAAGAAGGCGGTGTAGCTCAGAAAACAACGCCTGTAGGACCTGATATTAAAAATAAGACTTTTGCCGGCGAAGCCAGTTGGCAGAACGGCTTGGCTGTCAACAACAAGCTTTCGAATACATGACTAGTTTGGCTGTTCTTTCAGCGTCGTGTGTCCAAAATTCGTCCAAGATTTTGATAAAGCCCTTTCAAAATACTGTTTGTTTGTTTCTGCCATAAAGCATAAAAGAAAAGAAATTCGAAGAAGTCGATAATGGAATGTGTTACGTGCGTTTGACCTTTATATTATTAATTGTCGCCTTTGACCGAGCTATTTTTAAAACTGTTGTTTATGTAAACTTGCAACCAATCAAAATCCTTCATGATGCTGATCAACCAATCAGATTTCCCGTCCACCAGGTGGACGGGAATCCCGCAGTTTAGATAGGTTTTGTGTCAGGCCCTATTCTGTAATAGGGCCTGAACTTCAGGTTAAGGGGTGGGGTGATTAGCACCCCACCCACTTACTTCCACTTAATAGCAATGATAAAGGTCCGGTAATTATATTGTACCAAGTGAAAACTTGCACTCTCTAGGAGGAAATTTCTGAAATAGTTTTTTGAATCTGCAGAGATTATGCTTTGGAGTGGAATTAAGAAAGGTCCTCCTCGAAAATTAAAGTTTCCAGAAAGCCAAAGCATTGTTTCTGGCATCCAAGAACAACTCGATATGTAAGGTAGCGTAATATTTTAGACTTTTCCAAAATATTTGTTGTGATTTTTCATTGAATGTTGAATTTTGGTTGGTACAGCAAAATATTCATGATAGAATGTGACAAAGTTGATTTGTTTCAAAGTCGCAAACTTGATGCCGATTTATTTTGTTAGTATTGTATCTCATTGACAACTACAACTGATCGAAGTATGTAAATAATTCATCTAAATATTTTTCTTTTATATTCTATCATGTTTTTTTCTCTAAGTCTTTATATTGAACTAATGACCTCTAATGTAGCGCTATCAACGAAAGGAATCGTTTAATTACCCGAACGAAATTACTAGCATATAATTAGAAATATTGTGTTTTTTCCAATCAGTTGTCATTAGTATTTGTAAAGGTTGTGCAAATATAAGCATTTCCCCAAGCTTTTTTTCCTCAAGACTGGTTTACAGGGCATAGGAACCAGGGGGGGGGGCAGGGGGCCAAGCTTTGTGAAAAATTATTTGATTTATGATTGCATTTATTTTTTCTTCCCCCCCCCTGCCCTGTTGCCAACATTTCTGGGAAAAAAATTTTCGGTGCCCCTTTCATTCCTTTTGGAATGTGCCCCTTGAAACCGGTGCCCCCGCCCGCCCCCCCCCAACTTTATGCTTCCTATGCCCCTGCTGGTTTACACTCTACTCATTCAAAGTTTCTGTGATCACAGTAGGAATGTTGCATCTAGGTAAATTCTAAGTTTTGAAGGATTTGTAAGAAATGTTTGAGGGAACTCACTCATACACAAAATCAGTTCCCTTAAACATTTCGTACAAATCCTTCAAAACTTAGAATTTACCCATGCAAAATTCCTAACTGATCACAGAAACTTTGATTGTTATGGTTACGACATAATAAAGGGAGCTGGACCCCTGGGGCTGGTCTAATTTGAATATTCTTTTAAAAATGTCTTTGTCTATGTTTCTCTCCATTTACGTACGTTTTTTATTGAGGCCCATTTCCTGGTGGGTGGAGATTCCATTTCATTTAATGATTCAGTAAAATTTGTTTTTATTACATGGGGTCATGTAGACTAAATAAATCATGACTGGCTAATTTCATCAAATTAAAGTGAATTGAAAATATTAAAATTTCATGATATGCCATCGAATTCATAAGGAATGCTAAAGAATGCCCAAAAATCAAAATGCTTTGGTCCTTGGTTAAAGTATATGACAGTGTGATAATCTTGGAACTGTCTGTGGCCAGTCTAGGTAGCGCCTTGGTAGGAATGCGACCATTCTCGTCCCCAGAGCCATTTTCAATTTCGTCTTTTCGACCTCGTTTTCGACGTTTTCGAGCGAAGCCCCTTCGCAAACCTTTTTTAATTTGAAAGACGAGATTAACATTTCAAGATTAATATTTCATATTAATTTTGAAAGTGCAATTCGAATTCGCAATTCGAATTCGCATCTTCATTCTTCTGGAGTAAACAGGATTATAGTTTAATCCAATTAGAAAGTGCATGACCAACGAAGAATTTGTCCATGTGAACTCTACGCACGAAATACGCCAACATTGGCAATTGATCACGCCAATATTTTTGGGGACCTATGTCAAAAATTAAATAGACAATCTTATGAGTTGTGGCCTTTAATGTAAAATACATATTTTTGAAGATATGTTGTGAATTGTTGACACTTATGAGGCTCGCCAAAGGGTGCACATGTGACCCAGGTCACTCATTTTGTAGCTCAGTGCTTTGTCGCTTGTTTTATTGTAATAAATGTCACTTTTGACCCATAACACAAAGCAATTTGTCGCTTTTTCCTAGTCAGAAGCTGTCGTTTGTATCGCTTATCGTATATATTTCAGATAGTCTGTCGCCTCTTTTTAAGGAATGTCGCCTGTCGGTCATAACCCCTTGGCCTTGGTGGGCTTATAGGGACAAACAAATTAATCTCTTAATTCTATTTATATGCAATCAAATACAAGAGTACTGCATATCATGAAACGAATTTCTCAATCTGATATCTGCTGGTTGACCGCGTATGGAGACGAGATTATGCCTATTTTGACGCAACAAACCGATCCCAGTACGTCATTGGCAAACCTCCCCCATAAATTCCCGGTCAAGTCAAGAGAATGAGAATTTACAATATTAGAAGCTCTAGATTAATAAAGCCTAAGGTTTAAAAAGTGTTCCAGTGTTCCAACTATGTTTTAACTAAATAAAGTATATGATATAGTGTTTGGGAAAACTGCTAACTCTCTAATTGCATGCTGGTTGTTAAAACAATCCCTTTCCGTTGCCGTTGGAAATATTTTGACGCAATTGGCCACTTATGCAGGCATGCATGTCAATATTAAGCAGACAAAGTGTACATAGTTGAAGAATGCATATATTAACTACATCTACAGACTAGATGTCAATACATGCAGTCAACCTAAATTGGACGAACGACAACAGAAATTTTATGAAACGGAAGGAAGTTACTAAGAGCCATTGCCCAGTGGCGGAACTGACTGTATATTTGACACCACTTGCTCTCAACGCTGCCTGGAATCCGCTTTGAACTTGTTGTGGATAATCTTATATCGAAATTACGTTTATCACTTTAAGGAAGTTAAAAATTGTAGTTATATTAAGTCGATAGCTCGATAGAACTTTATGTCTTTAAGCGAAAAGATCGTGTTGTCAAGTCGCTAAAACTAAAAGTGGTTGGTGTTTAATGTGTATTTTGAAAAGCAAGTTGAGCAAATCAAACTGCAAGTATCTTCACATTTTGTTGTAGGAAGTCCTCGGGTTATCAACTGTCGTATAAAGATTAAAAGGGTGGATTTTTGTTACAATTCTTAGAATTCTATACCAGTTGACCTTCGCCCTGGATATGATTGTTGATTGTAAGATCATACGGCTAATTCACCGAGCTTGTTAAACTGAAAAGCAGACCTAACAAGTGCCGTCAAAGACTACAGTGTTGATACTCACCGAAGTGTGTGATTATATGCAAATTGGAGGAACATAAACAACTTTTTAATTCCGACAGTGTAATGGCAGAAATTTTAAGTGTACTGTTAATGTTGTTGGGATATATTTTTATTGCTGCTGTCTTCGTGTGGTTGTGCTATATTGTGTATAATATCGTGTACCACCCAAGGCGAGCTTATAATATTCTTCCAAAGCGAATTCGAAGCTGGTCTTTGCTGCGTCGGCTTGGGGTCACGAATAGATCGAACACTTTCTTCGAGATCGAAGATCGCTTTAACAGTTTAGCCGAAATCAGTAATGCCATGCGAGTTGGTGGCCTTGTAAAAGCGAACCTTATAATTGGCATAGATTTTACTGCCAGTAACGAATGGCAGGGGAGAAAAAGTTTTAGTGGACGATCGCTGCATCATATTAACATTGACCCCAAATCGAACCGTATTAGTAAATGGAATCCTTACCAACGAGTTATAAGAGCAATCGGAGAAACTTTACAAGAATTTAATGAAGACAATTTGATTCCAGTGTACGGGTTTGGGGACGACAGAACGAAAGGGCATAGCGTTTTTCCGCTAATAGACGAGTCGCCTTGTAAAGGGGTCGACGAAGTGTTAACTCGTTACACTAGAACAGTGGGATCTGTTTCTCTCAGTGGACCGACTAGTTTCGCTCCTATTATTCGAAAAGCAATTGAGATAGTTCAGCAAACGGGCAAATACCATGTGCTCCTGATCATTGCGGACGGCAGAGTGGAGAATGAACATGATTTGGAAACACGTTCAGCGATTGTAGATGCTTCAAATTATCCCTTGTCTATCGTTTTAGTTGGCGTCGGAGATGGTCCTTGGGAAGTGATGCACGAATATGACGACAAACTGCCCCAGAGGCGCTTCGATAATTTTCAATTTGTTGAGTTCGTTGAGAAAAAGAATTCGAGATTTTCGCGCGATATCGAGGCGGAGTTCGCAGTCCAGGCACTTATGGAGATCCCGGATCAATACCGGGCTATCAGGTCGCTAGGCCTCCTGGGACAGAATGGCAGCGTGGATGTAAATAAGAATAAAGGGACTAGTAACGAGCGACGGAAGAAGTTTAGGGAGAATCGTCCAGTGACGTACCCCGAGCCCACGATGGAGAGTCGTCATCTGAATCACGTGGTGCGAAGAAGGAGTGTGGAGGGCGTACTTGAAACGGATTTGTGAAATGGAATTCGTGGAAGTGTTTACTCAATTTCGCCATATCACAGAGTATAGAATAGATGGTTTGGAAACTCGTTAGAATGACAATATAACTCATCTATGTTGGTCAACGTTTATTCATGGAAAGAGATTGTTTCGCTGGCCTCAAAGTGACAAAACGTAACAAAGCAACGGTTTTACTAACACTAACTCTACTCCAAACATCAATTCTAACCCTAACCTAACCCTACTCCAAATTTGTTTCTAAACCATCTTGAAGAAAAAAGTTTTGACGAAATGTCATTCTGAGGTCAGCAAAATAGTCGATGTCTGTCACGTGTGTATTGTATTTTTGCCAAATCCACCAATAGCAATTTCCAATTTACCCTATTGTTCGAGTCACGGATAGGTAATTTTCCTAAAACATTGCTATTGGTTATTTGGGCAAAAATACAATACGCACGTGACGGGGAAGGACCAGATTTATGAATAAACGTTGACCTAACATAGATAATGAGTTATATTGTTATTCTAATGAGTTTCCAACCATCTATTAACTATGATCGTACAGATATATCACTTCGTAAGAAAAGGTAGTTTTTACTGCGCAATCTGGCGGCCATCTTCTTAGCAAGTGCCCTAAAGAGAGGCGTCCACCCCGGAACATTAACATTCAATATGTTTTCAGGGGGTGACAGCCTCTCTTTAGGGCACTTGCTAAGAACATGGCGTACTGGAAAAATCCCGGCTTGCGCTGAAATTAATAAGTGAGAGCTCTGTACGGTATTTACTCTGTGACCACATACTCAAAATAACAAGTAAATATCGAGGAACAACTTTATTTATTTATATATACCGCATTTTACAAAGATTAAGTTAATTGCGTCTGATTGACAAAGGAAAACGAGAAACAAAGTTCTACAAAAACAACGAACAATATGCTCATGGATAAATATGTGAACTGCATGCTAAAAGTTATTTCGAGATGATTAAGTTTCGATCGATATTAATAATTCTATTAAAAATGACGTGTATTTCAGACTACATTCACCTCGATGAAAACACTGTTTGCATAAGCCCCGTTTACACAACGCTCAATTTTTGGTAATTGGTATACCCGTACCACTTTTTTGGTTCAAGAACCAAAAAAGGGGTACGGGTACCGATTTTATCCGTGCCGTACCAAAAATTGAGCGTAGTGTAAACGGGGTTATTATAGTCTGTCAAGATATGATGATCTGGAAACCCGGCAAACTTCAAAGCTACAAAATAGAAGACCTTGGTTTGATGTTGTTCCTCACCGTGCACAAATCCTTTGTCTCAACTTCATTAAGAGGAGTTTTTTTGTATGTTACGTAACACGCGCTCAAAACTAATGCGTATAATATACCACTTGAGGTTATGACTAAATTGAAAATTTTTATTTTTCGATACGTTTCTCAATCGGCAAACAAACTTATAAAGTATGTTTAGTGCTTTATCTGTAAAATAATGCTAAAATGAAGAGATTTTAGATGATACGCCAAAGAGAAGATTATGTCTGAAGTTCAGTAAGTTTTGCTTATATGGCTGTAAATATGGCGTCAATTTTAAAACATCCTTGATAATTGTATTTAAATTGACAATTTTTAACTATTATTTTATGTTTCTCAACCGGCAAATGCATTTAAAAAGGTAGCTAACTCTATAAACTAGAGAATAAAGCTAAAACAAAGTGATTCTGAGAGGAACGCCAAAAAGATTTTAGGTTTTGAACACTTTTCATTGCAAATACGTGACATTGAAAAAAATTGCCTCTTAAAAATATTATTCATCGTGGCTGCACTTTCATCTCAGCTATCCCTATATTCTATAGGACGGTTACTTCATTATACGAAAATACAATGAGCTCAATCACAGTGCACAAATTAACATAGACTCAAACAAAAACATAATACAATGACTTCTGTTCAGTTTCCAGATCATCATATCTTATAGACTATATGTATGGGGTGTTTGTAGGTAATGTTTGTCTTGAATTCAGGTCTAGTTCAACTGAACGACATTTTCGACATTGTCGAGAATATCATTCTTGACAGTTCGTCTAAACCAGCCGACTTATTCTCGAGTTCTCGTTATCGATTTTTCGTCTTCATATTAAAAAGAAATGCACCCCACAATTGAAATATTTAATTATACTCAAATTTGTCTATATACCGAAAAATTTCGCGTTTGTTTGGACATTCAAGGCGCGACTTACTGCGTTTTGAAAATGTAGTTTTTTCCTATAAATTATACATTTGCGGTAAATTCCAGTCAAACAGAAAAGATTTGAAGAACCACAACTCCACAACCTAAATCTGTAATTTCATGTACTCTGTCAGTTAAACTAGCCTACTAAATCGCCTCAAAACTACAGTGCTACGATAATTTATCCAACTATACAAACAGTACTTTGGAAAAACTTCTTATATTAAACAATAAACTTTGTAGACTCAATAGCTGTCTAGAATTGTTGTCGAATTTATGACCATTATGGTTGTAACAATATATGTGTAGCTGCATTTTCCGTAGTTGAGACTTGAAAGAGTGCTCTCCGAGTTGTTTTGTATCCTCTCACAATAATAAAATGATAATTCAACCCTAGAATGAAAATAAAACAGTAAAAACACTGTATATATAGACGTTTTTTGGAGGATAGTAATACAATGGGTCGTTAGATGGTAGTCGATAAACAATAGACCTTTCCCATTTTAAGTGAAGTTTGATCATCTGATTATCAATTTCCCATTTGTAATACCAAATGACTGAAAAACGGCAAACTTCGCAAGGCTATATTATCCGCATTTTACAACATTTTGCAACGAAACTTCGGAATATTACTAATTTTGTGATGCTCTTTCAAGCTGTGATGAAATTTTTGTCTACACTTGTCTAGATCAAAATTCACTTAAAAGGGGAAAGGTCTATTAGCTGCAGTGGTAATTTGTGTCTGATGACCTCTGATATATCTCGAACGTGGTGGTCCAGTGTAGGTAAGTATTCTGTATGCTGCAGTGGTTTGTATCCTAAATTCTGTGAAGATATCTTCATCGTGGTGGTACGGAATACTACCTAGTATTCTACAATAAGCTGTCGTGGTTTGTGTCTGAACTACCTGAAAAAGATATCTCAAACGTGGTGGTCCAGTGTAGGTAGTATTCTACAATAAGCTGCTGTGGTTTGTGTCTGAACTACCTGAAGAAGATATCTCAAACGTGGTGGTCCAGTGTAGGTATTCTACAATAAGCTACCGTGTTTGTGTCTCAACTACCTGAAAACTGTTAACCTCGACGTTTCGCAAATGACACTAGAAAAATATACAATATCTCATAAATTTTACACAATATGTATGTACCTGTTAATTGTCGCTACTTTCGCTTTCTTTTCGCTTTTTCTCGATTTCCGCTTGCTTCTGTACGTATTGTTTCTCGTCACGTGGTTTTGCTCCTCCAAATATCTTTGCTTGTTGCATAGAGTCTGCTATCTCATTGACAGGATCTTTGACTGTACGAGGCAACAGCTTTAGTCTAGGGCGCTCACTAGCACTTTCTGCAAAAAAATGTGAGATTAAATGCACAGTTCAGCCTTTTGAATGATGGTTTTTCAGGCAAACTAAAATTCAAGATCAGCAAACTTTGAATGATGGTTTTTCAGGCAAACTAAAATTCAAGATCAGCAAACTTAATGTTTTTAAGTTTTAACACATTGAGTTTATTGATCTTGAATTATGTATAATTGATTTTCCTAGTTAGTCTTTCAATTAAAAGGGCTGAAATGCACCTTAAAAACCATCATTCAAAAGGCTGAACTGTGCCTTTAACAGGATTCATGATGGTGATCACCATTTTAGGCACCCTCACTCTACCAACAGAGTTACCACAGGTTTTTTCATGGTACTCTAGTTTCTTCTTGTATTAAGGTTGGATAGAGCAGGCATCACAGATGTGTTCAGCAGGGGCGGGGGTGGTTAGCATGGGTGAGAGATGAGGTTAGCAGGGGTTACATATGTGTTAACAGATTTGGCCAGCAGGGGTGACAGATGTGGTCAGCTGGGGCGGGGGTGGTTAGCATGGGTGACAGACATGGTTAAGCAGGCTGTTACTGCTGAGTTAGCTTGCTACTGAGTGTAGGGGATATCAGAGTTTGTACAAAACTTGAAAATCCTTGAAAGTCCTTGAGTTTATAAACTAAGAAGTGCTTGAAAGTCCTTAAATTTTTTGAAATTGTTTTGCATTAAGAACTGGCCATTTTGTAAGTTGATTTTGTTCATGTCTTACAAAGGCCAAAGCTGTTTGTTGCCATTTGAACAGTTCAACATCACTTTTTACTGATTTCTAACGCCTTTTCAGCTTTAGTCCTTGAATTTCCTGATACATGGCCTTGAAAATCCTTGAATTTAACTCTTCCTGACCTGCAGGAACCCTGGTATATCTTAGATGTGGTTTATGTGCTTAATAAACTCATTTAAATAGAATTATGGTTGTTTCTCTCCTGTGTTCCAGTTTTCTGTGTTCCAGTGTCCTGTGTTCCAAAAACAACCATTCCACCTTAGCCCTCTGTGATCAGGCAGCCATAGGCATCCTAATGTTAGCTTTGACATAATCACTTTTGAGCTACATCCTTTGTAAGTCACTCGGCTTCATGGAAATATGATCAGCTCACTCTATCTTTCCCTGTTATGTACAGAGAACATAGCACTCGATGTTTACCTTCGCTTGGCTCAGGGAAGTTCTCGTATGGCATTGGTGGTCCTCTATTATCTCGACGACCATGTTGCCGTCCCCCCCTGCCGCCATCATACCGACCACGATCATAGCCACCACGATCATAGCCACCACGCCCTGTAAGAATAAAATATAATATGAAAATTTTGAACAAGCTTTCGTTGGTGGGGAATGCATAGCCTATATCGAAGGGAAGATGGCTGTCAAACTCATTAGAATAACAATATAACTCGCTATCTATGTTGGTCAACGTTTATTCATAAATCTGGTCCTTCACCGTCACATGTGTAGTGTATTTTTGCCCAGCTAACCAATGGCAATGTTTTAGGAAAGTCACCTATCTGTGACTCGAACAATAGGTAAACTGGAAATTGCTATTGGTGAATTTGGTAAAAGGTAATCAGGGTTTGTTAAAAAGGTCAGGACATTGTTTAATTATTGTACCCTGGTCGCGTCCCCCGTCACGAAAGTTATTTTGCCCTCTGTCACCCTGTGGTCTTCCTCTATCGCCTCCACGACCACCACGGAATCCTGAAAGAATTCAAACCAAAATATTAGGCAATGTTTACTAGAAGGGAAAAAACATCGCTAAGAAAAATTGTCTTTGGTCCGGCAATGTATTGCTAAGTGACCCCTTAGCCTTGTTCACCTGAGTCAAATTCCTGTTGGAGTTGTCTCATTATTATTTCATGTGAGAAGATTGTTTAGCAGATGAGAGATATGGGCATTGCCATTGATAAACCATGATAAACCTTGCATTAGCAAGGCTTGAAGTGACAGCCAATCACCTATTGGCTAGATATTGTTTATGGGTGGAAAAGCACAGTTTCAAACCAGAAAAATCATGACTGCCAATCACCATGATCTGGAACTTTGGGAACGTTATTTCAAGCCCTGCTAATGAAAGCATCTGATTACAATACCTCCTCTTCCGCGACCTCTGTCTCCACGATCTTTATTCCTTCCTTCAGCGACATCCACTCTAAGTGGCCTATCACCATATTCCTACAGAAATACAGGTTACATAAACTTTATTTAACCTTGATTGGCCTCATTTACACAACTTATATAATACATAAAATAGAACTTGGTACTTGCAAAATGAATTAAAACAACAGCAGAAAGATTTGGTTTTTATTTGTGTAAGATATATCTTTATGTATTTAACTTTACAGCCTAAACAATCTTACAGCACTGTTATATTCCAAAGCTTCGATTAATGATTTTTGGTCTTCGAATTCCACATAACAAAAACCTATATTTGGAGAAAAAATATAAATTTATCTCATCTCTTCACTAGACATATTTTATTCCATATCAGTATATACCTTTAAATTTATCAGTTTCGCGATCCCTGACAATACGCACACTTTTTATCTAGAGTTGAAGTAAAAGAGTTTTTGTCAATAACATATCTTTTCAAGCTGGCTGCCCAATAACTGCTGAAAGTCTTCAAATGAATAACTGTGTGACAAAATCTGTATCCATAATTTTTCAACCATCAAAGCACTGGTATATAATAAATTATATAATTAATGAAATTTGAGACAAAAAAGGTCAGATTAAAAGGTGGTCCATCACCACCTATTTGTTTTGTAAAGTTAATAAAAATATATAAAGTATTCACATTCAGATTTTCAAAGATTCTATCGATATCTCCTTGTACAGTGCCATCAGGTAGCCCACCAACAAATGCAGTGAATGGGGGTTCATCAGGTATCTTTGGGGATCTTCCACCACCGTATCCACCACCACCGTATCCACCCCCACCCCCTCCATACCCCCTATCATCACGATATCCGCGGCGATTTTGACGATTCCAATCACCACCGCCGCCACCACCACCACCATAGAAATTATCACTAAAATAAAATTACAATTATTGCCTTGTTTGGCCTATATAGCAGAATAATATCTGAAAATAATTGAAGATTTGAGCCAA
>CACRXK020004326.1:19055-32184 GCA_902702795.2 Paramuricea clavata | reverse complement strand
CAATGAAGACTTCTTCTACACGGCCAAGAGGCCAAGTTCCCCGAGGGAGATTTGGATCAATACAAATAACAATGTTTCCAACTTCAATATCCTTCTTTTCTTCTGTCCACTTTTTTCGTGAGTTCACAGCAGGTAGAAACTCTGGAAGCCATCTGCGCCAAAACTTGTTACGACTCTCTTCTTTAATTGATCAGGTATAGGTGGTGCTGCGTATTGAAAAGTTAACAAGTCATTGCTAGCTTCCCACATAACTCCCAGAGTTTTGATTGTTGGCAAAGTTTTGTCTCGTATCTCTATACTTCCTTGAGCACGATCCAAAGGAGAGACGTCCACCATCACGGCTGCTTCGTTGCTGCACCATTTTCTAATTTTCATTCCAGCTTGAGCCATCATTGCCGTTAAATTACGTCGAAGATTAATTACTTCTGCTACGTTCGAGACTGAATCCAAGGTGTCATCCATATACATTGAATCCAAGACTGTCCTCGCAGCATCCGGGTATTCATTTGCATTTCTCTTCGCATGTTCTCGACACACAGCTTGAGCCAAGTAGGGGGACGCTTTATCTCCAAACACCAATCGTTGAAATTCATAAACATCAGGAGTTCCGCTTTTCAGGTCACGCCACAAGAAAGAATGATATGGACGATCACTTTCTGCCATGATAACTTGCAGAAACATCTCGCTAATATCACCCGATAAGGCACTCCTGTCGCGGCGAAAACGTAGAAGTACGTCCAAAACTTCCTTCTGTAGCTTAGGACCAGTGTGCATAGAATCATTCAGGCTTTTCCCTTGAAAACTACACGCTGCGCCAAAGACTATTCTGACTTTCGTCGTTGATCTATCGTTGCGCACCACAGGAAAATGTGGAAGGTACCACTTTGGTCGTTGCTTTTCTTGTCGGGTAAGTTTCCGAATATACCCTTTGGACAAATGATCTTCATTTACTTTCTGGTAACTCTCGGCGACATTCGGACGTCGTTTTAAAGACTGTTCGAGTGTTTCCAGACGCTTATAAGCCAAGTTGTAATTATTTTCCAACTGTGGTTCGTTCTTCTTCCATGGTATTCCTACCTCGTAGCGGCCGTTGACATAACGTAAGGAATTCGCAACTTTCTTCTCAGCTTCCAAATCGTCTGGAGTGGATGTCTCTTCTTTTCCTGGTACTAAGCCGATAGATTCGAGGTCCCAAAAGCGCTGTAGGGTACAGTCCAAATTATCCCCTTCATCTTCTTTCATCGCAATGTGAAAAGCACAATGAGAACGTACTTCAGATAGAGCAATGTTTCTCTGACAGGGTCCAACGCACGTCCAACCCAAGGGTGTTCTTCGAGCGACCGGTTCACCCTGTAAACCAGGAATTCCTTCAAGAGGTGAGTGAAATTCAATAGCGTTGATTCCAATCAGGATGTCAACGACTCTGTTGCGTGGAACATGGGGAAATTCAAGGTGACGAAGGTGGGGCCATTCACTCTTTTGTTTGTTCCAATCAATCACATCAAGTCCTGGAGTTACAGTATCCTTGGTCCAAGCATCAACTCGACCACTGAATCTGCTATCAAGACTTTCCAGTTTCCACATTGATTTGAACACGGGTGCTATTGAACGTCGTCTTTCCGGTTAAGGTAGAAACGTGAAGTTGTTCAGGTGTTCCTTGCAATTTAAGTTTATGAGCAATATCTTCTCGAACATACGAAGCGGTACTTCCTTCGTCAAGGAAGGCATTGGCTACAATGCGTTGATTGCCATTAACCAGAACGACAGGAACTGTTCTAAGTGCTATAAATTGTGACCCGTTATCGGTTACATGATTACTCATTGACGTGGATGGAGTGGATTCTTGTGGAGGGGGTAGATTGGCGTTGCTTAGATCATTCTGAATTTGTCTCTGTTCCTCATTTTGTTGCTCGGTGGTAGTTGACTGTTCAACATTATCCTTTCCACTCGCTTTGGGCTGATGTCGGTGGAGCAATGGGTGATGTCGACTGTGACATTCCGAAATTGGACACGTCTCATCTTTATCGCATTTTACACTTTGATGACCCGAGTTCAAGCATTTAAAACATAACTTCTTTTCTCGAACAAATTCCCAACGTGCTTTTAGGGACATCGACTTGAACCGATAACAGTTCGAAATATAATGTTTCTTGTTACATTTGAAACAAATAGACGTCGTTTTTCTGCTGTTCTGTGCTGACGCGTATGTGTTATTGCGACGATTCGGTCTTCTTTCTTGATCATTCTTTAGAACACCCTCAACATCTTCTTGGGCTTGCACTTTATGTCTCGAATAGACCAATAGCCAATCTCGTAGGGCTTCCAAAGTAGATCTACGATGTTGGTAATCAAGCCACGTATAGTATGTTTCCAGTAGTCTTGGAGATAATTTCGACTTAACCACACTATACAACATACCGGCTTCCAACTCGTCATACCGTCGACGATTCTTTAATGTAACTACGCATGTGTTTAGACGCCGAGAAAATTGTCGAATATCTTCTACAGTCTTTACTTGTTTTACATCGCGTATAAGATCCATTTGACGGTTAATAAACCGCTCATCTCCTCCATATTCATCTTCAAGAATTTTCCACGCGCTATAATAATCGCTGCTTTCCCAGCCAAGACCTTCGAGAAGTTCTTCCGCTTCCCCTCGTAAAAGCGATCGCAGACGGATTAACTTATGCATTGTTGAAGCGTCAGTTTTATCAACACACACGGTAAATCGAGCTTTCCATTCTTCAAACTTGGTTTTATCGCCAGAAAATGTTGGTAGATGAATTCGTTCTAAATGGTTTGATAACTTGTTACTATTCCCCTCATCCGCTCGTGTAGATCTAGATAGTTCGACCTTTGCGGGACCAGTTAAAGGCGTATTTATTCGCTGATTTGTTCTCATAGGTGTTTGACGCTCGCGTTGGTCTCTGAGAGCTCGCCATAATTCGAGATTGCTTTCGGCTTTCCTTCTCGGTTGACTTGATTGTTCAACCATATCGTGGTCACGTAAGGATACGTTTGTTTGTCTATTTGTCATTACAGGCATTTGAAGATCACTGACCGCTTGTCGTGCAGCCCTAATAGTTTTAATTTCTTCTTCTAACTGACGTATTTCTTTCTCTACACTGTCCGAGTTTGAGTTAAGTTGTGACCTTTCATTTGTTGTTGCACGAATATTTTGCTGTGATTCAACCCAGTCAACCGTATCACGATAATTGTCTGGTTTACTTTTCCCTGAGGCTGCCGTCTTATTTGTTATAACTTTTTCGCTGTTCTCTTCGTCTTGAAATCCTTGCTGTCCGTGAATAACACGCTTAGAAGTAGCTTTTAAGTTAGCTATATCTCTGTGATGGGCAATTGAATCTATATTCATTGTCGGCCTTTCAAATTCAGGCATTTCATGCTTCATTGTTTCGAATAAATTACCAGATTGTTGTTTATCTGTAGACTTCGAAATCTTGCTTTTTACAGCGGCGCTTTTCTTGCTAGATCTTGCAGACGAATTTCTACTGCTAGAGCGATTGTCCAAGTATCGAGCTACAGCTGATTTAACCTCCAAAGCTTCGTGAAATAACTTGTCTAGCCACTGGTCTAATTGAGTCACACGAGCGTCTGCTTTAAGTACTGTAAACAAATACCGTAACTTCTCGCATGTCTCTTCTAGTTTCGCTTCTAATTCTTTTAATTCTGCGAAAAACTGTTCTACCTCACGACACGAAGCGGAGGCATCTTCCACTAACGAAAGAATTCGATTTCGGATCTTCGTAAATTTGCTCTTGCTTGTTTTGCGACTAGCAATATGCCAAGCTATCTCGAGCTCTTCTTTCAGTCGGCATCTCATCATCAGCAGTTCCAGTTGTCTGGTCTCCAGAGACCACTTGCGCCTCCGCGGCACTCCCTCGAGACGTAATTCTTGCACTACCAAAGAGATTCGGATCCGGTTCGAAGGACCATTTGTTACCACGATTTAAGTCACACAAAAATACAATTATTTATTCACATATATCTACATATTTACATGACTAACTTTACACTAATGATTGTGGGATGTTCATAAGTTCCTTAATGCGCATGCTCTTTGTAACATAATGCATGGTCGTTTTTTCCCTAAAGTGTTCTAATTTTTAAAACATAGTTCCGTTTGTATATTGCTGCCTTGTTCGTATACATTGCCGTTTTAAATTATGTAACTATACTAAATATAACTGTAACTAAATATATAAAATTTTATTCACTATTAGTTAATGTATTTTATACATTTATATCCAAAATGTAACTGTAAGATTTAAGGAAACGTATTTAGGTTTTGAACAAACACTATTTATTAAAAGTGTCGAACAATAGCAGGCTAAAAAACAACATTAATCATTATTGCGTGAAGTCTGTCATTTGCTCAATAATACAATTAACTCAAAATAGACAACAGGCAATTTGAAAACCTGTGGCCGCGGCATCGATTCTGCCGTGTTTAATAACTACATTTTTTTTGTAAAAAGCTCTTATTGTAATAATATATGTCACTGGTTGAGACTCCCAAAAAGAAAGTCTCAAAGAGAGAGAGCGGACTTCGGTCAAAGAACACGCAAACGACTATTGCAAAATTTCCAGGTGTAAATTGAAATTGGCCAGGTGTTCTAAGAACGACTTTCCTCGACGGCGTCTGTTTTAATAATTTGCCCATTGTCTTGCATGGCTTATTCAAGACCAGATTGTTGAGGCAGAAACCCTTGGGTTGACAGGGAAGTATTTGGGAGAAATGTTCGGAGGCATTGGACAATCAACTGGTTTATACTAGCTGATTCACTGCCTGTGTCTCAACTAACGTCTCGCTGGGCTAAGTTGTTCAACGTTTGAAAACACACACAAAAGTCTCGAAGATTTCTGCCGCAAGTGATGCAAACGCGGTTAGATAAATTGTCAGCCTGAACTAGACTTATTTTACTCTGTCTGCAAAGATCAGCAAGGCATACGTCGAAGTTTTCCCTTGTACTTCTTTGGAAAAGGTTTATAGCTGACGAAGACAAAGTATTGGTATATTAAACTTTTATCAAATCCCGTTGGAAGTACAGTAATGTTGCTAACCTTCGCTCATCCTTCAACGTTAATTTAAATTGAAAGTTTCTCAAATACATTCAGTTACTTCTTCGAAGAGATAAACAAAGTCATGGTTTTATACGCCACTGATTGAATGCCAGCTTTAAAATTACATTGCGAAATGTCGTACGAGTTAAATATTTGCACGATATTAACTCATGGGGCACTTCTGACCAATGGGAATTTTGCGTACGGCGTACGCTCCGTACGCATAAATCGACTTTTTACTAATAAAGGTCGCAGGCCGTTCCTCTCAGCCTCTGCCTGACAACGGCCTGCGAGCAGGCTACGATGCACCCTACTTTAGTATTTTACTCTGTCTAACGCCAGACGATTTTACTCGTCATGGGGAGAGCGCTGGCGCTTAATGGGTTGACTGGCCTAGCTACCCATGTGTCTAGTTAACCCATTGAGTCGCATTGCACCCCGATGCACCCTACTTTAGTATTTTACTCTGTCTAACGCCAGACGATTTTACTCGTCAAGGGGAGAGCGCTGGCGCTTAATGGGTTAAAGTGTTTTGTTATATAGCGACGAATTGTATTTTAATTGTGACATTAAAAACTCTATAGTGCAAACAAGTCTAAAATTAAAAGAAGGGTACAGTACTTAAACGGTTTCAGCAGCATATCCTGTTTATTTTTCTTCTATTTTACATTCTTTATTTGAACACAAACTTGGAAAATCGTAGTTTTTAATTATGCTAGTTGTGCTGCCATTTTGTTTATTTATGTACGTGCCAGTCCGGGCGGGCAATAATTTTTCACTTGTTGCCTGGCGGGATACATTGTATTTATCTGAAGTAAATCAGCCAATCACGTTTGGTGTTCACCCTGGCTATATATAACAATACTTATTGTACCTGCTAAATTACTATCAAACGTTTCTCATATTCTAGCTGAATCATACAATTCAAAACAATATACATACAGTACACACTTCCAGAAAGTACTGACCAGCTTGGCCATCCTTTTCATGATTGACGTTAGGCTTTATAGCCAAAGTGAGGAAGGGTGTATTCTGTATGCAAGTATACACTATGTGCAAGATTTTAGAAATTTTATATCCAGGCTAAAGGAAGTTAATAATTAATTATTAATAGGATTCATAAATAGTTAAGTACAAATGGTCACACATACTAATAAAGCCAACCTTTCCTCCTTTGACGATATTGAAGCAAGCTTTAGGCAAGAATATTTTCTCATCAACTATCTTCAAAAAAAGAAATGAAACAGTACAAAATATAAAAATATGAAGCTTTGTTCCTTTCGTATCAGTACTAGAAACCAACGGCGGTATGACCTCTTGGTTTAATGAGGCCCACCAAGGGTGCAATTAATCTAGGTTACTTGTCACTCATTTTGTAGCTGCTTTGTCGCTTGTTTTATTGTAATGAATGTCGCTGTCACTTTTGACCCAATTATAGCACAAATTGCAATTGTCGCTTTTTCCCAGTCAGGAACTGTCGTTTGTCGCTCTTTTTTAGATAGGCACCTGTCACCTCTGTTTAAGGAATGGTTAGCCCACAGGCGGCCCAATCTCGCAAGGGTCAGTATAGACGTATAGTATTTATGTATATTATAGTAATGTATATTATAGTAAAAATATGTCATAAAATATAAATTTTAAAATTAAACCGACTTGCCTATTTGATGGTGTGTGTTCTCCTTGTACTCCTCCTTTGTTGGACTAATGTTTTCCGAGACTTTGTACTCGATGTTACTATAGTATACATGATATCATGTATCATCTATACTAGTAACATCGTGTAAAAAGTCTTGGAGAATATTAGTCCAACAAAGGTTGGAATACAAGGAGAACACACACTATCAAATAGGCAAGTCAATTTCATTTTAAAATTTATATTTTATGACATATTTTTACTATAATATACATTACTATAATATACATTTATACTAATATTATACCTCAAATTCAAATTGTCCAATGAAAAAAAAGCATTAATTTTCTACCACGTGATAATGTGATTTTTTACGGTATTGCACTCAAATTCATGATTTTGCAATGCAGCGTGAGATACTATATTACAGTATATAATACATTATTGAATTCTGCTCGTTTAATTGGCTGTTTATGGTCACGTGATATTGAATAGAAAATTCCTTTTCCCAAGAGGCAATGAAATACGTTCCATTGTACTCTCTGCGAGTGCAATGGAATAAAACGTATAGTACAATTGCACTCTTTGTGTTTTCGATAAATTGCATCCCTCAAAATGCTTCTCATACGAATCTATTAGTCTATTTTGGTATGATATAAAACAAATAATAAATGTTTATGAGTGCAATGGTAAGAATATTTTCATTCGGTGAAAGATGGAATGTTCCATTCAACTCGGCTGTCACCTCGTTGAATGGAACATTCCATCTTTCACCTCATGAAAATATTCTTAGGGGCGGACCATTTGATTTTTTTTTGGGGGGGGTTGGAAGATTCAGACTGTGCAAGAATTTTTTTCCGCCCAGGGGAATAAGACAGATATTTTTTTCCTGTAAAAGTGCAGCGCAAGATATTTTTTCGCAAGATATTTTTTCCCAATATATTTCGCGGCAGGATATTTTTTTGCCTCTCATAATAACTGCTTAAAGGGACATTTTTTTGTTATTGTCGCTACTTGACATGCACACCACGGCATGCATGCGTCTTCTGGTGTGCGGAAGTACTCATACTCATGGATACTGTATGTAAGATACAGCCAGACGAATCTCCGTGGAGTCCCCTACTTAAAGGTGGCTTTTCGACTAAAAAATGACTGTAGGGCCCCTTTAAGGCTTTCATATAGCTATCGTCAGAGACGTAGCTGGGGTTTTCAGTGAGAGGAGGCAGAGCCTGAATCCCAAGAGGGGCCAAGGAGTTTTCACTGTGCTTTATTTTATATGGTTATGTCTTAATGTTCCCCACACTAAAGGCTAAAGCGTGCAGGTTTACTTACAAAAAATGTATAACTGCACGACTGCACCCAAACCTAAAGCATGCAGGGATAGAGTAGAGGGCAGGGGGAGGTACAGTATATGAATGACCTGTAATCTTGGGGGGTTCGGGGGCATGCTCCCCCGAGAAAATTTTAAAATTTGAACCTCGGAAATGCTATTTCCTGCGTTTTCAGCCATGGATTCGTTTTCAGCCATGGAAAGATTTCAATAATGCGATTTTTAACTGCCCTCCGAAACAACAATGTTCCACCAAATATAGCTCTGTAGCTTTTCAATCGTTCATACAAATAGCTTGTTGGGGATCAGGTTGCATCCTCTTCAGAAATGTTTTAAAATCTAGACTCTCTAAACTGGCATTTTCGCATTAAAATCATCGTATACAGACTCTCCACCAGGGAGCTCTGCTTAAATTAAATTGCCATGTTATGTACTGGTGGGCGAGATAATTTTTTTGAAGCTTTTCATCTTTCATGATCGTTCTGAGCCACTTCGCTGCAGCTACAAAACTTTTGGCGTTGTCGGAATAGATCTTATACTAGGTCTACCACGTCTAGCAACAAACCGCTTTAAACTTCTGATGAATCTCTCAGTCGTTTGATCTTTTAAGAGCTCGAGATGGATGGCACGGGTAAGACTACATGCGAACAACAGGATATGAGCTTTGCCGTGTTTTGTCGAACTAATCTTGTATTCCATTGGTCCCGTATAGTTGACACCCATTACTTGGAAAGGAGTCGACCCAATGGTCCGGTCTGTTGAGAGATTTCCGGGTGGTGAACTGTGGAACGCAGTGGCACAGAATTTCTTCCACCCGAAGCAATTGTTGATAACTTTCTTCTTTAACTGCCTCATTCGTGGGATCCAATAGTCACGTCTAACCAAAGTCATTGTGAAGCCAACTCCCCCGTGCAGAGTCACGATGTGGAGATAAACGTGCCGCAGGTGGTAAGTATAGAGGAAATTCTCCTTAAATGCGACCACGGAACCCGTACAACCCAGCTGAGTTCAGCTGTAAGTTCAGTCTTAATTTGTCCTCTTGAAACTCGTCTGTACTGCTGGAGTTGTCTTGGACTCTCTTGATCCACCACTCAACTTGTTGATGTATATCTTTAGTTGTCAAAGGACCAGTAACTCTCGCTATAGTTTCTTCAACCTACAGTTCCATGGCCAGAAATCCCGGACATAATTTATTCTAATTCCATAAGAACTTACATATCACTTTGAAATATGACTTTAACTGTAAACAGTAGATTGTACAACGCGATGACTTAAATCAGGCTGATATTACACTAAATTCTTCGACAGGGTTTGTTTTGCAATCAGCGATTTCGACAAGTGGCAAAGGATCTACCATATTCTCAGATTTTGCTTATACAATGTACAACATCGCGTTGTACAATCTACTATACAGCTATTTCAATTAAGGTTGTTCTTGAGGAAAGCGGAAAAGTCGAATACGAGCGGGAAAGGCTCGAAAATTATTGAATTTTTTAGCGATTTCCAGCAAGCCTTTCGCGCTCGTATTCGACTTTTCTGCTTTGCTCAGGGACAACCTTAATTGAAATAGCTGTATACTGTTGGAGCCATATTTCAAAGTGTATATGCAAATTAGTAAGGAATTCAAAGTAGAATAAATTATGTACGTGATTTCTGGCCATTGTTAAGAATCTTCTAATCCAAGCATGCTACAGAATGCAGACCAAAAGCAATATTTCGAAAATAAGTCTTCGAACTCATCATTAATCTCCACGGTAGCTGCGACTAATTCTTGGCGCAGTTTCGCTTCTTCTTCAGTCTCCTTGCTTGCCTTAGGAACAATTGATTTCGGCCACTGGTTGAGTATGGTAACCACACTGGCCCGTTTAACCAAATCTTGGAGAGATTGTTTCCGAGACACCCTCTGCTTCCAACGTCAGCTGGATTCTGGTCAGTGGTTACATGTCTCCACTCGATGAACTCCTTCTCGTTTATCTTACGCACTCTGTTAGCTACGAACTGTTTATAAGTTCCAGCCCATTTGATCCAATATAGGGCTACGATGCTATCTAGCCATCCCGTAACAGATCTCACCAGTTGACTATCAAGGGCATTATTTGTATTCTCTGCCAGGTTTGACGCCATGTACTCTGAAACAAGCTCTAGCCTTGAAATAGACAAGCCTTTCTTCGCTAAACGAGACTTCGCGGTCAGTAGGCCCTGGTTAACTCCCGACTCTTGATGGACAACTGTATAAACTGCCGCCGACGTCCCAACACCACTTGTGTCTCCGAACACATGTAGATTTATCGCTTTCGTCGGTTCTTGAATTGATGTGATACTTCTTGGTACCTCTACTCTGTCAGGTAGGCTACTCTCGAATTTGCACCACTGATCTGCGACGCTTCCCGACACTTTCGCTCCTAGGGTAGATGTTGGTCACAAACTTGCCGATACATGAGCTTTCCTGAAAGTGTTGTGGGCGACGCTAAACCAAGTGGATCATATATCGAAGCTGAGAATCGTAACAATTCTCTCTTGGTCGTTTCAGCAGTTGTGGAAAAGTAACAGATATAGTGTCATCATTGTTTTTGTTTCATGGTAGTCCCAGCAACTTGGTTTCTCCCGACTTGATTCCGAGCTGATCCTTCGCGTAACTTTGCTTCCAATTATCAAGCTCACTTTTCGCTTCTAACACCGACTCGTTGGAGTGCCATTTATGTTACTCAAACTTGGTTTCTTCGAATATTGTTACAGTGGTCTCCTTCAGTCAAGCTCTTCGTCTTTAGTGTCTCCCCGCCCCCCGTGATAACATCATCAACATATAAACTTTTTTCAATCTCTGCGACTTCATTTGGATATCGTTCCTTCAGGCTTTCTAAGTGTCGTTTCACCGTTGCTCCGAACAGAACCCAAACAGGGCTCTGGTGAATCTGAGAACCTCTATCTCTGATGTTCCCTCCTTGAACCAGTGGAACCTTAATTAACACATCTCGATGTTCTGGTCGGATTCTGATCTGAAGAAATGCCTTTTTTGAGGTCATCAGCCAACGCAACAGGTTTGAACCGATATCTCACAAACACATCCCAAAGGGTATTTTGCAAGGGCGGCCTTGTCTCTAAACAGTCGTTCAATGATTGGCATTTGTCTTTGGCTTTAACTGATGCGTCAAACACGACAGGCTTATGCGACTCCCTTACGACAGGCTTATGCGGTAGATAGAATTCTTTCCCGACTGGTTCACTGGTTACTCGTTCAACTACACCCTCAGCAACTTGATTTTGAATGATCTCATCGTATTCATTCATAAGGTTGGGGTCTCTTGGCAGTTTCTTGACTAAATTATCTAATCGTTTTAAACTGCCATGTTTATTACTCGGAAGAGGACCATGACCCTGTTTCCAAATAAATCCGGTCTCATACCACCCTTCCTCACTTCGGCTAAGCTGTTCCTTGAACCCATCATACACTGATTTCTGGTCACCTTGCGCTCGATCTTCTAAACCCAGAACATCCAAATTACACAACTGTTCGTAGTCTCCAAATGATGTTCTGGTAAGGTAGGTATTGCTAATATAAGATTCACTTCCTTTCCTGGGGACATCATCGACCAACCAAATGCTGTTAACTCTGCAACCGGCTCACCTGGATTTCCAATGTTTTGGCTTCGTAACTGTCTTTATGCAAGAGTACACACTGGCACCCAGGATCAAATGGATTGGTAAAACAGGTTTGCTATCTTTATCATCCATCACCACTCCCTCAAGGTGAGGATACTGGTTAATTTTTTCTGCATACCTTGGATTTGGAACTGACCAGAGAACTCCCTTATCCACTTTGTTGACTTCTGTTTCCATGGAAAATTTCCCAGTGACGCTATAAATATTCACATTATACACTTCGATCTTTTGTGTTGTTGAGCACATCATCATATCAATCCGTTCATGGTCAGTTTTTGAAAGCTGGTCAATAAGAGCTGCGGAAGCATACGAGCTTCCTGAACCTGTGTCAAGCAATGCTCTGACCTTAATTCCGTCTACAAGTACCACAACTACTGGGTAAATCACTTCACCTTTCACTGAAGCTACCATCATTTGCTCCGTCCCTTTATCGCATATAGATGTGTGGTGCCTTTCGTTACATTTCTGGCAAGTGGTTTTGCTCCGGCAGTCCGATGCACGATGTCTTGTCCCAGTGCAGTTGAAACATAACTGCTTCGAGCTCAATACCTTTCTCCTCTCAGTGACATCAGTTACAGTTTTACAGTCAACTGATTTGTGCTGTGTAGACTCACAATAAACACAAGGTCTCGGTTTCCAGTCCCCCTGGTTTGCTTGAAATGATTTTTCTTTGGGCAGCTTCGACTTGTATTTTTGATCTTGTAGACCGACCGGGTTGCGCTCACACCACTTTCTCAGGGCGTCAATCATTTGACTAAAACCCCCGTCCTGCCAATCGTCGTCTGAACGTACCATGTCAGCTCTTATATCAAGTAACTTATCGAGGGTTACCAGAACATAGACATTAATGTCTTTGATCTTTCCTAGTGTTTCCAATGCATGGACATTTGTCACCTGTATGGGTCCCATAAAATTCATGTATTTTGCATGGATATAATCTGCTGTACATGAGCATTCGACGCTTCGCTTGGTTTTCGATATTTTGTCCTGAGTATATTTTTAGCCGGATGTAAAAGGAAGACCATCTACACTCATTCTCACTTTAGAGACTACTTGTGTTATTTCAGCTTTGTCGATTTCCGTTTCAAATTGGCTCCAGAATCGTTGCCAATCTAATGGTGTCCCTTGAAACTTGGTTATAACTAGTTTGGGTAACTTGACATTGCTAAGATTTCCTTTGCTTGCTTTACTTTCTTCCATAAGTTTCTTTTCATAATCATGTTTTATTTGCATTTTCGCTTTCTCCAGTTTTAATTCGTCTTCTAAACGCTGTCTTCGTTTACTGTCTTCTCTCAGTTCATCTTCTTCTCTAGCTTACGCCTGTAACTTTTCCACATCACCATGTAACTCAACCATAACTTGTTCATACTTCGCAATCAGGGACGTCGCGAAGCCATCAACATTGGGGGGGGGGGGGGGGGGGG
>CACRXK020004326.1:6270-19035 GCA_902702795.2 Paramuricea clavata | reverse complement strand
GGGGGGGGGGTCGTCATGTTTTGTCAAAAAAAAACATAGTCAAAAAAATGTTTCCGGACTAACATAAGCATAACCAAAATGTTTCGACCAAGGTAAGCAAGGCTTCCAATTTTTTCATCGCAAACATAACAAAAGGCGAAAAGCTTTAAAATTGTTAAAATTGCGAACCATTTCATAACTTTGGGCAACTTCAACCATCTTTTATCGATCCCAAACTTTGACCAAATTTTTCCGAGTTTTACCTTAAATTTTAAGTAAATATCAGTTCCATTTTGACCAACTTTGAGCAAATATCAGTTCCATTTCGACCAACTTTGACCAACGTTTGAATTATTGGGGGGGGGGGGGGGGGGGTGTTGCACCACTATTTGTTGCACTACTCATTTTGCCGCTATTTTATTATTGCATTTCCAAATAAAATGGCTAGAAGGGATGTGCACCCTGAATCTATCCATCCTAGCATGTGATGCTCCCACCTTAGAGTTTGAAATCTTGGGTGTATCCCCCCCCCTGTAAGTACAACCTAAACAGATATTCAGTGTAATGGTTAACATCAGCTAGAGTTGATGTCACTTTTGCAACAGTTCTGGCTACTGTATACAACTATCAATATATATTACAAGAGATGGAAATTAAGATTAGCCTCTGTATGTAATGGCTACGTAACCTTGGGGTACTTCCTCGGGTAGAAACTTCTGAATTTGCATGACAGAGTACGTCATCAGTTAGTTATAGTGATTAGTGTTGAGGTTAGTGTAAGGGTTAGATTAAGGATTAGGCTTAGAGATAGGGATTGGGTAAAATCTGACGCGACAAACAACACAACTAGCCGATCACGTGATCAGTTCTCCTCTACCCGAGGAACTTTCCGTACCTTGCAAATAGACAATTTAGTTGTCAAGCACATTTGGTTTCACCATTGTAAGCCTAGCTAAGCCCCCCCCCCCCCCCCCCCCCCCGCCCTAGGTTAGAGTAGCAGGACTTATTAATATGAACTCACCGTGTCAGAATTTTTGTTGTCTGAAACATTGTTAACCTTATTCCCAGGGTCTCTCGTCTATGCTTGTATCTTGCTGGAGCAGCCTTGTCCTTAGGCCTCTTAGTACGCCTTAGTAGGCGTTGTTACATTGTGTTAATTTAACAACTATATAAAATACTCGAAGCAAATAGCAATTAAAGATTTAAAGTATATTCACTTCTGAAGTCTTTTAATATGATGGTCTGTTATTCTCCTTGTTCCAGGTATCTGTTTACAATGCCATGTTTTTCAAAGAATGAAGAAGCACTAACTGTGAAATTAGTATCACTTTTTCCTGAAAAACGTCCAGCCTTGCACAGTGTCATTGTTTTGTTCAATTCAACAACTGGAGCTATAGAATCAGTAAGAAATCAACCTTATTAGAAACATATAAACCTAAGTTCTTTTATTCAAAACACCTGCATCACTTTTGGAACGTTTTGAGCTTGTGTCAACTACAACTATGAACAGAAGATAGCTATTGGCATTGATTACAAATGACCAATTTGAATATGGCAGCTAGTACAAGTAAACGCCTAAAGTATTTTTTTAAAAACGAAATAAAATGTTCTATCCGGGTTCCAGAGGTACAAATTTATTTTCGTTCGCTTGTTCTCCTTCATTTGTTTTCCTGTGTTTGTTTTCCTTGCTTTGACCAACAGAAAATAGAGAACATTTGGACTACGATTACTCCCAGGACCGCTTGTGTAATGCATGATGATAGCCGCGAAGCAGATGACTTTGCACACTTTTGGAAAATTTTTAGAAAAAATTAAAACAAAATTCAACTATCCTCCGTTTAAAAGTAAAAAGTCATATCAATTTACGAAGTTTTCTAAACATAATTTTTTATGGAAAACAAGAACCACAAAACTTCCCTTTTGCTCTTTTTGTTCATTTGAGCTCAGGTTATGTTAAACTTTTTAGCAATAAAGTTGTATTACTGGTGGGGGGGGGGGCTCATATTCATATATTTGTGTTCTGCGTTATTAATTTCTTTTGAAATCGATTGTTTTTATGGTCTGTGAACACGAATATATGAATATAAGCCCCACCCCTTAACGAGCTTGCTACGGCACTGCCTTACATGTCTGTGCAACCAAAAAATTATCATTTAATATTTTTATGCACCCTGTCATTTACTTTGTCTGCCGGTGAGCTACCTTGTTAGAATTTCAGGACTGCAGAATACAGCTATACCAAAGATTGTCTTTGTTATTCTTTTCAGTTAATGGATGGAGGGGTTATTACTCTAATGCGAACTGCAGCTGCGTCAGCTGTCGCTCTTAAGGTACTGTATTCTGTAATCGAAATTTAGTTTTTATATTAACGGGATCCCACCAATTACTGCATGCACAGGACTACCCAAGGTTGTATATTATAAAGGAGTATGTTATGAAAAGGAGTATATTATGAAGATAAAATATTTCACATAAAGCCAAGAACTAAGATAATTATACCATCATGACTGCATGGATGATAACGAGTGTGACTCTACTATCAACGAGGGTTGCAACTCTCATCAGTTATTGAATCTTTTGTTAACAGTCGAACCCCCTATTAACGCACGCCTCTGTACAAAATACTGTAAAAATACTGTTGTCATTGCCACTGTGAGGTATACAGTCCAACATCAAACAAAGGCTTCTATTTTGAAGCTTTGAAGTTTGCCGGGCTTCCAGACCATCACCTTGACAGATTATATTGGAGTACTGTAGCTCGCAATGCGAAGTAGCTCGAAAACATTTTCCGTGTTGAAGATGAAACCTTTTTTATTCACGTACCTAGATCTTAACTGTTAAATTATAGTAAGTAAACCCTGCAGTAGTAAGGAGCATTTGCATGCATGCATGCATGTCATTCTTCGGATCGCACGATAGCTGCATGTAAGCGTGTTCTACCACGGCGTAATGATACTACATAACTGATCGCAATAGAATTTCACTGACCCCCTTATTTTGTTCTTTCAGCATCTAACCACTCCAGAAAATTGCAAAATTCTTTGTATAATTGGTGCTGGTGGTCAAGCATTGAGCCACTTTAATGCATTCAAGCATGTTCGAAATTTCACAGAGGTAAGACGTCCTCTCCAAAACAAAAGTTATAATGTTCTATTGTACTGTACATGAGTGTTAGTGTGAGTGCTAATGTTGAGAAGGCAAAAACAAAGCGCTGCACCTTATATATATATACTAGACAGTGGGTTCCTCCAAGAAATGCAATACCTGCGTGCTATTAGATCAGTGGTTTAGGCACCTACAATTGTTAGTAGGCACCAAAAATTCAATCTAATGGATAAATTTTGACAGATTATTAAAGTTAGTATAGTAGAATTACCAGTCTTGTTCTCCCAATGAACCACTGAAATCATGCATCAAAAAGCTGGTATATGCTAGCCTTTGAACAAGTGCACTTGTCATAGCAAAAACTGGCAAAGTAGAAATTTTGTTCGTCTGTATGGGTCAACAAAGGAATTTAGTTTAAGCAGTTGCATGCGGTTGGTCAGTGATCTATTGTTGTAATATTTAGCTAATAATAGCTATCGTGGCGGTGAGAGAACCAAAAACTTGTCATAGAGAATTTCTTGTTCGTACACACGTGCAATTGACAAATAAACTTGCCATGTCTGGAAAACTTGTCACAGAGAACTTGGCCGTCTCCTCTACTCTTAAATAATCAACTTGTCATTGCTCTTCTTACTTTTCTACTCAATAGTTGTGTGCCTTCATGTGATTGAGTGCATGGCGCTTCGTCCTACAGCGCGCGTACTGCAGGAAAGTTGAAAATGCATTCAGAATGTGGAAGGATGCAAAATAGAGAAACTTAGGATTAAGTAACAAATTCAAAAATAACAAAAAGAATTAACTAGGCTCTCGTATACGTAGTATAACTTTAGAACTTAGAAATGTATTTATTTAGCATAACGCAATTTATGGCACATCAGCACATGTAACATGTTGATTTCCGAATTCACGTTCTGTTGATATGGGTCTAGAGATAACCTTCAATATACAGTGGCTAGAATGCAACGCCTTTCTGCAGCTCCCGATTCCGCAGTCCCTGATTGTTACTCTATTTGGCTCTGTTTCCAAGCAGCAAAATCTTCAAATCTCTCGTTGTGTCAGAATCGTTTTCATTCATGTTATAAAAGATAATTTTGAGTTTTTTTCTTCTTAGGTGAGAGTTTGGAATCGAACTGCCGCTAATGCTCACAAATTTGCCAAAGAGACTGGGGCGATTCCTTATGACAGCGCTGAAGAAGCAGTAAAGAATGCTGACGTGGTTGTCACAGCAACCGGTTCGAAAACACCTGTTCTGTGTGGTGATTGGTTGAAACCTGGCGCTTTTATTTGTTGTAAGAAAGTGTTTTTATGTGTAACTCTGTTTCGTTCATGTTGTTTGTAAATAATGCTAGTTCATGCGAAAAACGAATTTCGAAGACACGTTTTCCAGCGCGGGTGGTATAAACGATCTTTAATTTATTGTGCAGAATCCGTTTATTTACTTCGCGATACCGTGTTCAGGATATACTGTATCAGACATGCTCGTGATACGATTTAGGACCCGTAGTATACCTTCTACATGCATGAACGAAACCAATGGCGACCATATTAGATTACCCACACTAGTCTGCTGCGGGCTTGTTGGCATAATTAGAACACAATGTTATACTTACTGGCGGAAGAAAGAATATAATTTCCAGATGGTAATTGTTCATCAATAGTGATACACTTTACTGTTTCTGGTCCTTTACCCCAATAGCCTCATTTTAATTATGTTTGCCTGTTTTAGCTCGGCAAGCGCACATGAGGGTTGTATCTCCCTGTTTCGTATGCTTTCTTTTATCTTGATTCCAATCACAAAGCTATCCTTAAACATATTGTACACGAAACACGCAGAAATAACCTCATAAAAACCAGCTAGCCATTCAGGGCAAGAGTGCAATAAATCTTGTAGTAACCATAACGATCCCACTGCATGGCCGTTTTGAGTGGTGTGGGAAACTATATGTTGTATCGTTTATTATTATACCATCTAGCTATTGGTGCCCCAATGGAAACAGCCCGAGAACTAGATGACGCTGTAATGCATCAGTCAACTATTATTGCGGATAGTTATGATGGTGCACAACAAGAATCTGGTGACATTATACTGTCCAAGGTCAGTTCATTATACTTTCATCTCTAATTAAGGCCATATTCAGACACCCTGCTTTACTTGTCGAATACCCTTAATTCAATTTGGCTCATGCATGTGAAGTACGTCGTCAAAACCAGCGACGCATCAAAGTTGTGTAGTAGGCAAGACAATTAAATTTGTTTGCCGCACCAACTAATAAATATGCAGCGGTAACGTACCTGTGTTAATAATAAACACTTCATGCATGAAAATTTGATTGGCTTTTCACTATTGTCTTGACGTGCAATACTATTTTGCTAGGCTAATTTTATAGCTCTAGAGTTTTATATAAAGTTTCAGTGTCGATGGAAAGTCCGTTTGGAAAAATATTTGATTACAGTTAATATTTAGTCGCTTTTTGAAAATATAGTTCATAGATCTTACATCAATTTTGCAAAAAATAAAAACATGTGTTTAAAGACGAATTTTATAAATGATGCCATTATGCTTCACCAAAATCGCATAATTAAAGGAGAGAAATTAAATATAAAATTTTACCCATGAGCTTTTTTCATTCGTAAAAACAATTAAAATAATAATATTTAAATTAATTTCTGTTTTTTGTTTCAGGCAAAAATAACAGCTGAAATTGGTGAAGTTATTTCTGGGAAAGTTACCTTGCCACCAAACAAATTTGTTCTTTTTAAATCACTTGGTACGATGTTGTTGTTGTTGTTGTTGTTGTTGTTGTTGTTGTTGTTGTTGTTGTTGTTGTTGTTGTTGTTGTTGTTGTTGTTGTTGCTGCTGCTCCTGTTCTTACAAATTTTTTTTTTATTGTCACTGTCGTTGTTCGTTTGTTTTTGCGAATTTACCACTCCACTTGCTTTTTATGTATCATATACCAATGCGAGAATCTAATTCTGTATTAAATTGTTATTTTTATAGGATTGGCAGTTTATGATGCGGTAACAGCAAAACATGTTTATACCAAATACAAATCAACATCTGCACGATTATAAAGAAACTGCGGCATCAATGTTTTTCTTAAAGCCTGTCTTGTACAAGTGAGATAAGCAGGATTGCGACGAATTCAATTGGAAGAAAACTCTAGTCTAAACACGTACATGCATGGTGGGAAAAAACAAACAGAAAATGCTTTAACTAGGAATTTGTAGAGAATTTAAATCATTTGAAGCACTGTAATTTTAGCACAATATTTAGATATATTACGGTCGTTTTTCATGTCGTAACAACGCATTTACAAGGAACTACTGCTTCATTATTCTTGTACAGATTTAGCCGGCGTGCACACTCACACGCCAAGAAAATAGATTTCTCTCCCTGACAGCAAAATCCAAAAATAAATATTTCCTGTGTTACTGTGTATAATAAGTCAAATACAAAACTTTCCTACAGAGAACGTATTGTGCCGCACATTGTGATCAACTTCAATCTCTGCAATCTCGACTTGTAAAATACTTTAGGAATTTTTAAACAATGAGTACATTAGCTACAGAGCATTCCAATATTTAAGATGACAAAAATTTCCTGCAAAACGTAAGAACATATCCTGTGAAGTTATGTTGTTAAAAATTTTCTGTTGGCGAGCCAGGACATTTTCCAGCACTGCATGCAGACTCAACCCAAATTTTTTAAACCGATTTCATCTTGTTTTTATCGTTACAAGTACCAAAAAAGCTGAATACATTATTAATTCAAACATCAAGCACATTTAATTCGCAGTTCTTCAATTCATATCACATGATCACATTACAATTGACTCGAGTTCATTGCATTATTTAAAGTCATTGGAAGATTCGAGATTAGATCCATGCAAACACATGAGTTACTTCAGCCTTGATGACCTTTTAGCTTGGATAAGAGGATTTCATTCTTCCGACATTCCTAAAAGGAACCAGTTACGTGGTTATAGACAGTTGCTTTATTATTTGGATAACCATAAACTTAACTCCGACTGGTTGTAACGACAAAAAAGGTTTATTGAAACATTCGTGCTCGAAATGTGACAATAGTGACACCATATTTATGAACTAATTTTCATTGATGCCTTGTGGTCAGAACACGTAGTGAGCACGCTATATACTGTATATAAGTTGAAACGAAATTTCATGCTAATGCGGGAGCCACGTGTAAAAATTGCACGTCGAAAATACAGAGTAGGGATATGTATCTAGTAATTGGTAAATTAATACGCAGCCAAGCAATACCTCTTGAAATTCTTTGACTGTTTTAAAATATTGCCTTTGTTTTTCAACCAGACTTAAGTATTGCTCATTGAGTTCATCCCTTTTCTTTTTCTCATTCGACTTTCTTTCTTCAACCTAATAAACACAAATTATAAACATGAGCACAATTAGGTAGCATTTCGGCTTTCTATATATATAGTAAAAGATGCACATGGTAAACAATGGGGGCGGGAGACAAGTATAATATATAGTTACACGATGTTGAAGGTTTTTTTTGCAGATGGAAATTTCTAGTGACCTAACCAGGAGCACCTGCGAAAAATGCAACTATAGGCCTCTGGCAGGAATCGAGGCCCAGATCACCCGGGAATTTCGGTGTTAGTTAGATCTCTTTTACGCGTGATGCCCCCACCCACGGACTGTTAGTAAAAATCCCTGTATTAGATTAATATATTTCCAGAACATTGGCAGGAAGCCAATTTTCAGATAGTTTCAATTCAATAATACTAGATTCCCCTTGTTACGTTTTCGTAGCGCTTTGCATTGTGGTTATAGTGGTATCACTGATATTCAAGATGACTTATTTTTTGTTCTGACCCCTGCAAGAACTTTTAAAAAAGCTAGGGTCAGGTGCGCGATAGCCAACAGCAAAATATTCGCAAAAACATTCAATATTTTTATTCGAGGCAGCTATCTTTATCAGTGATACCACTATAACCACAATGCAAAGCGCTACGAAAACGTAATAAGGGGAATCATCAATTGGTACGGAGCTGTTCACCGTTCAAAAGCTACAGAACTGTTCACTGTTCAGTGCTCCTTAGCTGTTTAATTATTCATTTTAAATGTTGTTTTTTTTCTCTTCAATGTGCAGTTATAAAACTTCCTTCAAATAATCCCTGTCACACAGTGTCCGCCACTACGTGGACCTACAAAGAAATGCATGATTACGTTGTCAGGCGGTCTTATATTCTCCATCACATTTGAACACTCACCTTGCCTTTGTTGTTTAGTACGCCATTGACAATTTGTTCAAACTGTTGTAGAAACTGAGTTTTAGTGGCTGGAGATGACATCGCCCTGTTAAATTGGATCATGATTTAGTTAAAAGGGAAGGGAATGCCGATTAAAAAAAAGTATATAATTTTAGGATAGCTATAGATAAGTTCATTATCACTAATTTGAACAGTGCAAAATTATTGAAATATGGCTGATACTATCTGGCACTTTGTGCCTTTACTTACTTGTTAAAGTTGTCGTGGATGGAGTTTAGAAGCGTGACCTACGTGGGAAATATTTCAATACAATATTAGTCGCTGGTTTTTGTAAATGTATTACATTGTATATACCAACTTACAACAGGTATCATGCAAGATTTAAGGAATATAATGGGTTGCTTAGTAAGACATAAATCTTACAACGTTTAAAGAGTAATGGCAACAAATGTCAGTCACAAAATGGTGACAGGTTGATGCTCCAATAAAGAGGAATACAGTGTGCCAAATACTTGAAACAACTCGAATACCTCTTTTTCCAGATAAAGTTTGGTGTCATCGAGGGTGTTGTAAAATGTGTAAAACTGTTTGGTTTCCTTATGTGTTGCTGCAACTGTAAAAAGGAAATATTTACCGCACGGTATCGTAAATGACCCATTGTTTCTTTCTGGAATTAAGTAATGCACGTATCAAATTATACTCCCTTGGTTGGGTACGATCAACAAGTTTCGATCAAAAACCATTATACTATGCAGATTTACTTAAATCATAAACTACCTATATAGGCTATATCAAGGTTATAGTGAAGGCTATAATGAAGGCTATATTTAGTCTATCATGGTTATAATTTGTGGTAAAGACATTGCTATACGACTTTGTTGCACAGCTCATCAGCTATGTATTATGTCTGGTGGTGGGGTTACCACCCCCTGTGTACACCACTGGATGGTCGTCAACTTCAGAAGTGTTGACACTTTTGGTAACAAGAATTAAACTGCATCTCTCAATTTTACATAATTTGCCTTCAAATATATACACGATTTAAAGACGGTTTTCCACTAGCGAATTTTCTCGCGCGAAGCGACCTTTTTGCTTTGTCGGTATCACTTATTACGTCACCAAGACGTGGCAAAATGGATGCTGACAAAGGTAATATGAATAACAGTCGGTTGACCGCCATCTGTGGCATAATAGTGCTTCCATATAGTGGTCGCTGAAAGTCCCCTATATAAATACGTACAAATATTTTTGTCGAATATAGTGTAATATGAAATACTGTCAATATATAGTGGTTTAAGGGCCGAGATTTGTAGCAAGAGAAGGTGGTACTGTATGCTGCATGTTTGTCACTAAACACTTTATGAAATCCATCAATTAATAAGGAATTGTCATATACCTTGGTTATACAGTTCAACAAACCGTCTTTGGTACTGTGAAAGTTCAGCACGCGATGGAACTTCATCAATTTTTCTTTCCAAGACTGCGATCTCTCGGTTTTTCTTTGCCTGTTCATAGAAAAATAGTTTAGGTTCAAAGGCTTAGAAATATAGTTTAGGTTCAAAGGCTTATTGTCTACAATTTCAACATCATAGGCTACTGTGTATACCAACGATATCATGCAAGACAAATACACATTATGCATCTATCGTACCAAGTAAACTATAATTGGGTCAAACCCATTACCATACCCATATGACGGACCATATTATACCATACCACAACTAATCCTTATACCTTAGTTGTGAAATACATTTATCACGAGCCACTGGCTCGGGTGAAGTGGGCAACCACACACATGTACACTGTGTAACAAATAAATAGAATTAAATAACTCGTAACCATATCACATAACACTATACCATGTTATACCACAACAAACGATGCCATTCTACAGCATATCACTTAGAATCGTACCAAGACACAGTTTGTCTGAATGATATAATACTTAATACCCTATCGTACTTAATATTTCCCACATATTTTTCCCACTTAACTTTCCTAATATTCTCTACTTTAAGTTAGTAATGAAAGGTGGCTTACCAAAGCGAGCCTAATTTTCTGCAGCTTTTGTTTGTCAGCTTCATACTGTTGTTCAATCACCCTGGCTCTTTCCTACCAACGTAACACCAAGAGTTGGTCAGTATCGAGATTTCTCAAAAATAATTCATGAGGGGATTAGCCAACCATATCATTTTATTTTGTACATGGAAGCCTGTCTCGTGAAATGGGGGTTAAGACATTGAAATCCTTTGTAAGTTTGTAACCAATTGAAAATACGAGAAACGTTTAGTGCTTTTGTACTCTCAGCACTAAGCAGCTTGACTATTATCGAAAATACCAAATTTTCCAACTCAACATTTTATCATAACCATATTTCATTCTTATTCCCTCAGCCATTTTCATTCGGTCAGTCGTTAAAAATTAGACTCTGGATTAGACGACCAAAGGACAAATCTGATTGGCTTCTCAAACTAATAGACCTTATGCATAATGACGTCACAAGGCTTGACGCCCGCGAGGAATGCTGGTCTTAATAGTCATCGCCCAGGAAAATTTCGATAGTGGCCATTTTGAATTGTTTAATTTTCCCGGGCGATGACTACTAAGACCAGCATTCCTCGCGGGCACCAAGACTTGTGACGTCATTATCCATACGGTCTATTACCGAGTAATTTTGAGTAATTTTCGCCAGGGAAAATTATTCTATGAAAATATGTCGTTTCTTCCTAATACGTCCCGCTTTAGATAGCACTACCAATTCACAAGCATGCGCATTTGAAACTACTGTAAATTGTCTTGCACTTTCAGTTCCGTATGTCCAAGGGCCTATGGATGTCGTGCGCAGCCGACGAGGCCACGGGGACTTCGATAAACCAATATTTGGAAATATCATCAGTGGCAGTTCAAAATTCTACCAACATACCTCCGTTTTCTTTCATTATTTCTGGACAATAGATTGTACTGTTTATTGCACTCTTGCCCCAATGGCCTCGTTTTGATGTGGTTATTTCCTCGTGTTCGTGCACAGTAAGGTTAAGGGAAGGACTTGTGATTGGGATCAAGATCAAAGAGAAACATACTCTCTTAGGGATACAACCTTGACATGTGCCTGCCATGCTAAAACAGGTCAACATGGCAACGAGGCCATTGGGATACAATTGCAATAAGCCAATAAAGAGTGAAATCCATTCTTTTTAAAGAAACACGATATTATTGGAATCTCACCTCATCTTCATTCTCTTCTCCACCACCTTCTTTTAAATTTTTAATGTTATTCTTCAGTTTTTCAAGTTCTTCCTGTAAATATAACAGTACGTTCAGTGTGTTTTAAGATTGATCTTAACCGATCTTAAATATACGACAGGATTGCTTCTTATTGCACTGACAGCCCTTTGACTTCTACAGTATGGCCGCTAACTGAAATGCGCATAAATGTTTGAAAGTGTCTGTGACTATGCAATATGTATACTGCGTTTAAAAATGATACAGAGAAGGATTTTAGTTCTAATAAATCTGTGCATACAGTATAGAAATCAGCACGCAAAAGTGTCGCGGTCGAAATTACTGTCGACCGCTGTACTATACCTTGCACTGAGCTTTGAACTGATGCTCTTGCTTCTTTAGGTTTTCATTCATGGCCACAAGGTATCGAAGTTTCTGGTAAATACTTTAAAAGGAACAATAAATATTTGATAACAATAAAAATATCATAAAACCACAAATTTCAAGGCAAATCATATGCTGAAATGCATGCACGCAGATTCATTCAGCCGTATTCCTTACCATTGCTATCAATTGGTGGTTATAATTGGCAAAAATTTTAAGTATCGTTTTTAAGTGTTTGTTCTCGCATGTCAGCTTCCATGATGAGTGATTTTTAAAACTATTTTAGTTTGGGCAGCTCACCTCGCGTTCTCTCCTTTTTCTAGTTCAGTCAATGTCTGCATTTCCTCTTTGATTTTCTGTCCGTAATCTTCTTTCTGCAAGAAAACATTTTGTTAGGGGAATTTAGTACTGGAATATGAACGCAGTTGGTTAATACTCTGAGTTTTACCTGGGCTAAAACCTCTTTCGCTTCAGTACAAGCTTGCTGGAGTTCAGCATGTCTTTCTTCCACCTAAAATTTAAGGCAAAATTAATCACTGGTTAATCTGACGATAACATTAAAGTTTAAAGAAGAAAATTCTAACATTTAAACCGACTAAACAATAACATAGTAAACTTGCATAATTAAACAGCAACTAAAAATGATAGGTTTTACTAAATCTTTTCCTGTGCAATTATTACTAGCATTGGAAACAAGGATAATAGTTTGTTTGAAAGAGAAAAGAACAGGCTTTGAAGTAAGCCTAAAAGCGTTTAACTAGAAATAGTATTTCGAAAGTTATTAAGCACAAAAGATGAATTGCGTTTATTTTGATACACC